>JARYGA010017572.1:0-45909 GCA_030545235.1 Helianthus tuberosus
TCGTCGGGGTCTCCTTATTGAAGAAAATAACATAAATTGTTGGGTGGTCTCCTTAAACATTATCCCTTATAATAATTGTATTGAATTTTGAATAGAACGATTTAGGATGTATGCATCAAAATACAATTTTGGGCGACTTTACACCCGTTTAACCTATATTGCTCATTCGGTTTTCAGTTAAATAGTTTTATTAACATAACCCAATCAACCGCTTTTTAAAGCAAATGGGTTGAGTATGATTATCAACTCTAACACAACACTTTGACAGAATCGATGAAAATATGGAAGATACTCTAGCAAACGTAGAAGGTGCACAAGGACAACTAATGAGGTACCTCAACAGTATATCCTCAAATCGGTGGTTGATGATCAAGATATTCTTTGTATTGATTGCCTTCCTCATGATATTCCTGTTTTTTGTCGCCTAAAGATACATGTGTGTTAAGAAAATATATAATGCACAAATTGAGCCGTTTTCTTAAACAATTTGGTGCTCTTTGTGTGTACATATGGATCAATATTTTTAAAACCAAAACAAGTACAGACCGGTCGAACCAAGGATTGGAACTAGGGTGGCCATGGGTTTATAGTGCCAGCTCATCAAGTTCCCCTCCTCCTTGGGCTAATGACTCTTCAAGTTCATCTCCGTTGTTCCAAAGGTAAATTCAAATATAACATATTGTTTGAACGAGTCAATGAGTCATGACTCTGTTGTTGACTATGTTACTTTTCAGGAAGCATGCTGATGCTGAATCTCAACCATTGATTCAACAACAAAACCAGCAGCAGCAGATGGTTCCATTACAGGATAGTTACATGCAGAGTAGAGCTGAGGCGCTTCACAATGTAGAGTCAACTATTCACGAATTAGGCAGTATTTTCACACAATTGGCAACCATGGTTTCTCAACAAGGGGAACTTGCAATTAGGTATGTTATATACATACATCTACTTCTAGTATAATATTTTAATTTTGTTAATTACATGATAGTAAGATATACAAAGTAATCGGTACAAGTACCAATACAGTACAGGTACCAAATAGGTAAAGACGGTACGAGTACTAATACGGTACTCGTACCAAATAGGTAAAATCGATACGAGTACCATAAATGCCATAAACGAAATTAAACATAATATAAAAAAAGAAAAAACTCCCTTCTTTACAAAATTTGGTACTCATTTTTTACCTGTACTGATACCGAAAGTACAAAATACAGAAATCAATAAAACCGGGTACCGATACATGTACCAAATTTAAAAATTAAACAGATGATGAATGTATAATTAAATTTTATCAGTAAACAAAAATATGCTTCCTTTTTGTGTTCTTTAAAGTAAATTTATAGAATGGTCAAAGTTTAAAATTTTCGTGATTCAGCTTGCTTTTTTATTAGATTTGGTTTACTAAATGAGACTGGATGCATACTTGGGTTGGTCTAAAAAGTAGTTTCGATCGTCGGGGTCTCCTTATTGAAGAAAATAACATAAATTGTTGGGTGGCCTCCATAAACGTTAAATTTTGAATAGGACGATTTAAGGATGTATGCATTGAAATACACTTTTGGGTGACTTTACACCCATTCAACCTATAGTGATCATTGTGCTTTCATATAATTGTTTTATTAACATAACCCAGTCAACCGACTTTTAAAGCAAATGGGCCAAGTATTATTATCAACTCTAACACAACACTTTGATAGGATCGATGAAAATATGGAAGATACACTAGCAAATGTAGAAGCGCAAGGACAGCTAATTAGGTACCTCAACAGTATCTCCTCAAATAGGTGGTTGATGATCAAGATATTCTTTGTATTGATCGCCTTCCTCATGATATTCCTGTTTTTTGTCGCCTAAAGATACATGTGTGTTAAGAAAATATATAATGCACAAATTGAGCCGTTTTCTTAAACAATTTGGTGTTCTTTGTGTGTACATATGGATCAATATTTTTAAAACCAAAACAAGTCCAGACCGGTCGAACCAAGGATTGGAACTAGGGTAGCCACGGGTTTATATTGCTTGGCAAGAACCAGAACCATGAACCGGTTATCTACCGGGTTTTCGGTTTTCTTTTTGTATTTTATGAGGGTTGCACTTCTTGTATGCATCACTTATATTGGATTTTATTTATCATTATCATTGTTTTAGGGATATATATATTGGTGGTAAATAATTTATCTGGAATTTTCTGGATTTCATGGAAGATGTTCTTCTTTTGAAATATTTTTTTTTTTATTCTTTTTTTTTTGTACTTTTGTATTTTGTACAATATTCATTATGTTTTAACGATGATGTCTTCTGATTTTTGAGACTGGTCTAATGAGATTCGAACCTGTCAAAGTTGTCCATTGTTAGTCTCACAATGTCATTAACATGTATTGCTGTTAAACATGTGATTTTATATTATTGGTTAGTTTACCGTTATAGGTGGCAAAATGAGCCGGTTTGATTATAGCTTTAAGGGCATGTTTGGCTAAGCTTTTTGAAACAACTTATTGACTTATTGGTTTTTTGAAAAGTCATAAGCTCCAAAATGATGTTTGGCAATGAGGGTGTATGTGAGGGGAAAAAGCCATTAAGTCAATAAGTCACTTCATACTGACTTTTCCAAAAAGCCAATAAATCAATAAGTTGTTTTAAAAAACTTAGCCAAACATGCACTAAGTCTTTTAACAACATTTATGAGTCGTAACGGGCAAACTATTAGAGTGGATCAAAACAAGACGGATTCTTCTATTAGTGTTTTTCTTGAAGCATAGTCGTTATGAATTGTCCATTTTAGGGGTTGTTTGACAACTTCTGAATGGTTAAGTACTGAACGAGTAAGAGGCCTGAACCATTAAGTGCTGAATCAATAAGAGGTCTAAACCATTAAGAGCCAGTATAATGCTTAACCGTTTACAGGCAAATGTCTGTTGGTACACTTTATGTGGACGCGACTCGGCTCGGTTCGACTCGGCTCAGTTCGACTTGGTTTCGACACGGTTAGGTCCGGCTCAAGCCCGACGTCACGACTTTCCTCCGTCGTGCGCCCCAGAGTTCGACACGTGAGCCACGGAACGCCGCAAGCAAATTCCCGCAAACACATCACCATGACATCACCTTTGTGATGTCATGATGATGTCATGGATTTTGTCTCATATGTTGAATTCATGAAAGCTTATAACAGAAATGGATATCTGGGCCGTAATTCTTCACATGTGGGCAGTGACTTATGATGGGCCTTGTCTAATGTTTGGGCTTAACACAACTTGACGAAACAAGATTAGAATCAATATGTATATCGACGAAACAGATAGTGTTTCGTCGACTTTGTGTGTTTCGCCAAGGTTTATTTGTGTTTCGTCATTGTCTGGTCTGTGTTTAGTATAAATACCCTCATTTGTTTCTGTGTGAGATAGATGAGAGACCGAGAGACTTAGTGAAAGTCTGGAAAAACATTGTTTGTATATGTTTGTGGGTGTACTCATCCCTAATCAATAGATATTGAATCTTTGGTTATCCGTGTTCTTTATACACTTTTGTTTGGTTTGCACCGTCATGGGGATTCCGCACCCGTTACCGTGTTCGTGATAAACAAGGATAGGTTTACGTTATCGATCCACCGGAAAAACGGGACCTACAATTGGTATCAGAGCTTTGGCTCTTTTCCTTGTTTAAAACCAAACAATATTTGGGTTTTTATCAAGTTTGAAACTGATTGTTTATGATTTTCTGAAAAAGTGTTCTTGAAAGTTTATATTTTTTTCTGGAAAAAGTCACTATAATCAGTGTTTGAAGTGTTGTTTCGCTATAATTTTTAGTGAAAACCTTTTTATTTTGCTTGTGTACGTGTGAGCATTTGGTTTCTATTGAAAGTTTAACCAAATCTTTGTTCGACAAAATTCTCCGGCACCGGAAAACTCATATCTTCATCGTGTTCTTCAGTAAGGTTCATAACTGTTCTTCAAAATATCCAATTTTTTTTTAATCCTTTGTGTTGTTACTGTGCAATTTGTTGGAAAAATAAAAAATTATATTTGAGTTGAAAATTGTGTTTTCAAGGCAAAGGCATGGTGAGTAGTTCGGTTGGTATGATAAAGCATGTGTATGTTTGAAAATATGTGAATTGTGTCAGACATTTAGATAAGGTTACTTTGAAAATCTCACCCACTCTCAAGACTTATCTAAACCTGTTTCGTCTCTCAAAATTCCAAAATCTGTTTCGTCACAGTTCAATCATCAAGCCTGTTTCGTCGGATATATATATCAACAGTCAACAGACAATTCGGTCAAACAATCAGGTCATAGTCAAACATTTCGGCACATTATTTATTTCAAAATTTCTTTTCGTCAACATTACAACAAAGCAGATTTGGGCTTTTTCATTGACGTGGGCTTTCAAGTTGTTTGGGCTTCACGTGGGTTGGACTGTTTCGTCGATCAACAAACATCAATCACTTTCGTCGAACAACATCAAAAATCAGTCTCGTCGAACAAGACAAACATCTGTTTCGTCGACAACCAATTACATAATTCTGTTTCGTCGATACTTGTATTATTTTAAACAGAAGACTTGCAATAGTGTGATAACAGTCTGTTTTCAAGAGTGTGATCAGTTCTTCACATACATATATCAATCATGAGTTGTACTAGTCCATGGGATTGGAGTATGGACTCGAGACCATGTGAAGATCCGACCTCCGCAGCAGCGTGGGTGAAGAATGTTTTTGGTCAACCTACTATAAGTGCCGGACAATGGGCTTTGGTATCCAATCAAAATCAAAGTATTCAGAATCTTTTGCTTAGCGAGAGTGAAACGGGCAGCAACAATCGCCCGCCAAAGCTGAATCACATGAATGACTATCCATCATGGAAGGGTCGTTTTCACACATATGTTTTAGGGCAAAACACAGAACTTTGGACGTGTTTCACTACTGAATGCAACCTTGCCCTCGAAGCAGCAGCATCAACTGAAGCGGGTTTTACTAATATGCTTGAAGAAGACAAGAAAGCGTATGATCTTGAGAAGAAGGCGTTTGCAATTCTTACACAAGCACTTCACAAAGACATCTATCATCAATTCGGCTATTGTACAAGCACGAAAGCATTATGGGATGCTTTGGTAACAAGAGGAGAAGGAAATGCAGCTTCTAGAAAGACACGACATGATCTATTGAAGAAAGAGTTTGAATCGTTTCAGTTCTTGGAAAATGAAACTCTAAATGATATGACTACACGTTTTTATCATTTGATTAGTGAAATGTTTGCTTATAGTGTTGTTGCAAGTGAAAAGGAAGTTTGTGCACGGTTTGCTGATTCTCTACCACCAAAGTGGAGTCCATACATTGAGCTTCTAAAGCATACCGGTATTCTAGATGCTGACACTATAACTATCTATGAATTCGTACAGAAGCTGGAACATAAGAATGATGAAGAAATTAGGAAAGCAAAACGCATTGCTGCTCCTCAAAATATCGAAATGTATTGTGGAGGAGGTTTTGACCCGTCAGCTAGTCTTGGGCAACCAAAGTTACAAACGGCGTTTGTATCAAATACAAACTCTTCTCCGTTTCCTCAATCAGCTCCACCACCGGTTTTCGATCCAAGTGCCTATTTTCCTAAACCTACTGTCGATTGTGGTCCGGCCATACCGTTAGGAAACAATGATCAAACAAGAACTGCGCTTTATGCTGAAGTTGTCAAGAATGTCAGCGATGGTGAATCTTCAGGAAGCTATTACAGTTCAGAATCAGACGTCAAGGAGGGAATGGATTCTGAAGCTGATAATTTGTCGAATGATGCTAACGAGAAATCTGACTTGATCAAGAAAGCTGATGCGACATCAGAAGAAATAGAGAAGATTCTCACTGAAGATGGATCTTTCTCTTCTCAGACTGCCTTTATGGCTAATGTCACAGCTTCTACAAGTCAGGTAAAATCCGAAACTCCTAGCATATGTAGTTATTGTGCTGATTTGAAACATGAATGTGCTGATTTGAAACATGAATGTGCTGAATTGAAACGTGAATCTGAAACGGTTCATAGTCACAATCAGAGTTTGGTTATTGAACTGTCTAAGTGCAAAGAGGCAAATATGGCTTTAGTTAGAAACGAAAAGGATTTTAAATCTGTAATTGAAACTTTAAAGAAAAGTGTTTCCGAAGTGACCAAAACTGTTTATCATAAACAAGTTAGTATTAACGATTACATTAACATCGTTGAGGAAACCAAAAAGGAACTAGCCATTGCCAAATGCGAGCATGATGCAATCAAGCAAAAGTTGGAGAGTTATTCTAACTCCCGATTTGTGCTCGATCACATAATTGACGTTCAACAACTGAAAGGGAACGTGAAAGGCGTAGGGTATAAGGCGTGTCCACCTCCATTGAGGGACAACTATACCAAGATGCCCGATGAAGAGGATATGCCTCGGTTTGAACCAAGTGTGCCTCTCGATTATGAGGAAGTTACTACAGGATTAGGGTTCAAACCGGACAGTTCCTCGGAGGGCTCATCTGGAACAACTGAAAATTCAGCATCTGTTGGTACGGAACAAAGTCCTCCCACAGTTAAGGACTATGATTCGTCAGATGATGAACCAGATGTGAGTGATGAGGATAAATCTCTTAAAAAGAACAAAGGAGTAGAAGTGCCTTTTGAGAATCACATTCTGTGTGATCCTCCTACTCCTGTGGTGCAATCAACTGGTGCTAAACAAGAGATAGATCCTATCACTGAGACAGTGTCTACCATTAAAAGTGATAACTTGTTGTATACTTTGGTCGGTGATAGTAAAATTTATTCAGACAAATATTTTCCAATCAAAAACGTCAATCAATCCTTGATTGATAAAGTGTTTGAAGATACTACCAGTAAGTTTTTAGAAAAGGGGATCCTGAGAGTTTCAGTAACTCAGTGTGATCCGATTCCAAAAGCTGAAGTTAGAAGAAACTTTGGAAATAAAAAATCACCAACGAAGCAACAACCTGTCACTTTTAAGGGTAAACAACAACAACGAGCTCAAAAACCTAAGGTTACACAACCAAAGGCTGAAACAAAAGAAGCTCGTTACAATAAGAAGGCAAAAGACGTTAAATTTGTGGCCTCCAAAGGTACTGATAAAGTGGAGACTTTTGAAAATAAGTCAAATACCGATTTTGTTCAAAAAGTCAACATTTTGAAACGTAATAATGATAACAATTACACTCAACACACAAATGGGTGTGAAGCTAGTACCTCTGGGTCTACAACTTCAACGTCAGGTCGTCGAACAGATTCTCCTAAGTTTGTTGAAAGGAGAACTTGTTTCAAATGTGGGAAGTTTGGGCACATCATTAAAGACTGCACAAACTCGCCCAAACCAAATTTTGTAGAAAGAGCACCACCTGAAAAGGTTCACCCACAACGTCGTCCTGTTTCACCAAAACATGATAAAAGAACTGTTAAAGAACAAGAAACAAAACAACGACGTCAAAACGTCAAAAAGGTTGAAAAGGCGTTAAAACCGAAGGTTGTCCTAACAAAATCTGTTGAATCAAATGTTAAATATGAAAAACAAAAACAGATTTGGAAACCAAAATCGGTAAATGTTTCAGGGGGAGCTCAATCTATTCCGAATCATCGGGAAATGGATGTCACAATCCTCGATGATGACGGACGACCCAAGTCTGTTAAGGCTTGGGTCCCCCTCTCCAACTAATCTCTGAGTGAGTGTGTAGGATGTTCCAGGAGGAACTATCAATAGTCATCGGATTGTTGATAAGTGGAGTGTCCATGCACAAGATAGGCGACAGAAGAAATTGTTGCCCTTGATGGAGAGAAGAAGAAAAGAAGACAGAATTGTCTGTCGAAAGAAATTGAAAAGCTTCGACAGAATGAAAATCATTTCAAAATGTGATTGTTCAAGGCTTTAATCGGGTCCCCAGGATAGATTCAAATCAAAATGTACGCACCTGCAGCACGTCTGAAGTTCAAATTTAACAAGATGAACGTGCAGTGTACATTTCTTCGTGGTGTGAATGAAGAAAATGTGTTTGTTGAACAAACCAACCGGGTGTGCGGATGCCTTGGCGAGGATTGAACAACCGCACACTACTTCTCAAAGAGAAAGACAAAGACCTTCGCTGGTGCATTGTGGAAGACCAGCCGGACCCAAAGGTTTCTGATCTTGTTGCTGTGAAGAGATTTCTCAGTAGCTACAAAATCGACTTGGAAATCCACACCGGGTAGATATCCAGTTTAGGAGAGCTCTCAGATTCCTTGCAATGCACGAAGCAGTTGCAGGATACGGTTCTAAATTTCTAATCTCTCCTATACTTGTCGATATTTAAGCTGCTTTATAAATTGTTATCCTCTCGTAGCACTCTTTGGCCAGACAATGTTGTCATGGTCCGCACCACTTACCGACATGCCAACTTATTTTCCAAAATTCGATAAATCATTTCTGACAAAATTTAATTTTGGTAAACGGCATTGAGGTACAACATGAGTAAACCGACATCGGGAAATCCTTTTTGTAAATATCCTTTGTGTTTTTAAATTTATCTTAGTTTGTTGATTTTAGGGGGAGTAAATCCAAATTTGAAAAATTCAAAAACAGTGAAAAATTTCAAAACCCAAAAACAATAGAAAAACAAAAATGAGTTTCCTGGCGAGAAAAAGAGAAAATGATAGTACATCAGTGGTCTGTTGAAACCTCTTCAAACTGAAATGCAAAATGAAAAATGTTAAGCAGCTCTATATAAGATGTATCGGTAGGCTCACAATCATTTTAAAGTGTGCAGGGTGATATAAATCTTAAATCGACTGAAGACCCGGTGGGAACCGCACATTGGCATATGGTCTTAGTACCGAAATTTCGTTTGAGAGATTGCCGAGGTTCTGAAATATTCGGTCTTTATGCTGCTTATCATCTGGGTATCATGGTTGTATCTCAAACCGTAAAAATATCGGAGACTTAGTCTAGATCTTCCATGATACTATACATACGTGTACATATTGCATTCGACCTCAATAAGTGATCAACAATCACATGTCTAAACAAAATAAGTGATAATATATCACAGATTCTTTGCAGGAGTCAAGTTCGTCTCTCTGTTGTACGAAAGTACTGACCTGTTCACGGACTTGCTCCTGTGCCCTCATGCATATGAAAATCAAGTTCCTCATCAATAAGTGATTCTATCACATAGGGCTTGTTTTCAATCAAAATAAGTGAGTTTCTCACATCATATACGGTCAAACAGATGATAATCAGTATACTCACCGGTAAGATGAACTCTCGTGCATGCCTTGATACGGGAATGTGTCGTGTGTGGATGAACACCGGTCGGTAAGTATAAATCATACCTTAACGTATCCCCTCGCCATGATTACATCTGATAAGTTGAGCTTAAGTGGACAACAATACTGATAATTGTTATAGGATGCTTATCTTAATGTTAACTAATTGAACAAAAAGAGCGTTTTGACATGAACTTACACTGATATGATTCTCTTACCCTCGAAACTCACAAAAAGAATGTCTGTAAATTTTTATTTACTGTTTTCAGTTTATGCATCTTTGTATATTTTTATTTATTGCTTTCCATCTTTACATTTGAAAAATGAAAAATTCCAAAAAGATTTTAGGTATGTTTTAATTTAAACTTTATAAAATCCAAAAAGATTTTGCTTCTAGTTTATTTTTGATTGACCGATGTTGGAACTCGAGTCTATCCTACCCAAAATCCTGATTGTAAGCCGGAAAACAATTGCACCTTCATAAACAGTCGAAGTTAACAAGTTTTGAAAGTTAAGAACTAAAATTGAACAAATTTGTTTAAACTTTCAAACTGTTGTCGGTTGGTGTTTGATTGAGATTTGATCTCATATGTGTCATTTGTTTAAATGTTAACTATATTCCAAGCGGTTGTTCTCATTATGCGTTTAGCTTTCTTGCATGTGCAGATGCTAAAGGCAAGGAGAACATGTTCGATGATAAGCTTTGGAATGAAGACACGAAGTGGAGGCACTCAAAAGAAAAAGATGATCGAGTTGCCACTGACCCTTCATCAACACCACAAGGATCTGAAGAATTGACAAGTCAAAAGATTCACGAGCATAACTCAATGGAGAGTTCATTTTAAGGGGGAGTTTGTTAACACACTACCTGAATGAAAAAAAAAAAGGAGTTTGTTGATACACTTTCTTCTTACGACGCGTGAAGACTTTGAAGATCCTCCGACATGAAAGACACAGAAGACGAACCTCACGAGTAGCGTCCAAGGGGGAGATTGTTGGTACACTTTATGTGGAAGCGACTCGGCTCGGTTCGACTCGGCTCAGTTCGACTTGGTTTCGACACGGTTAGGTCCGGCTCAAGCCCGACGTCACGACATTCCTCCGTCGTGCGCCCCAGAGTTCGACACGCGAGCCACGGAACGCCGCAAGCAAATTCCTGCAAACACATCACCATGACATCACCTTTGTGATGTCATGATGATGTCATGGATTTTGTCTCATATGTTGAATTCATGAAAGCTTATAACAGAAATGGATATCTGGGCCGTAATTCTTCACATGTGGGCAGTGACTTATGATGGGCCTTGTCTAATGTTTGGGCTTAACACAACTTGACGAAACAAGATTAGAATCAATATGTATATCGACGAAACAGATAGTGTTTCGTCGACTTTGTGTGTTTCGCCAAGGTTTATTTGTGTTTCGTCATTGTCTGGTCTGTGTTTAGTATAAATACCCTCATTTGTTTCTGTGTGAGATAGATGAGAGACCGAGAGACTTAGTGAAAGTCTGGAAAAACATTGTTTGTATATGTTTGTGGGTGTACTCATCCCTAATCAATAGATATTGAATCTTTGGTTATCCGTGTTCTTTATACACTTTTGTTTGGTTTGCACCGTCATGGGGATTCCGCACCCGTTACCGTGTTCGTGATAAACAAGGATAGGTTTACATTATCGATCCACCGGAAAAACGGGACCTACAATGTCTAACCAATTCAGATTAGAGGTCTTAACCATTCAGACTCAGTATAATGCTTAACCGTTCAGAGACAAATGTTTGAACCATTTAGACATTTGCTCGCGAAACAAACAGTCTGAACCATTAAGTGCTGAACCAGTAAGAGGTCTAACCATTAAGAGCATCATTAAGAGGTAAACAAACAGCCCCTTAGTCATTTTAATAATCAAAATGATTTGTTTCCTTTATGCTAATAGAAGCTCATAAGAATAGAGCGTGTAATCAATTCCATCCTCCATGGCTCACACTCACTTGCCTTCATATATTGTGCTTCTTTTGGGAAGAAATGACAAAGAAGAAAGCCAACGTGCTCTTATATATAGTGTTTCATATTCAATTTTGATGCAATTTTCAAACTCAAAATGGAGTCACGAAAGCAACTATTTGTAGTCACTTTGTATATAGTGCACACAATCCTTTGCTAGGAGATTTGAAGGGTTAACACTCATATTACGTCTCAAGACCGGAAGTAGTCACCTCCAAAGGTTTACTTCTTGATACAAGCTCTTTAAAGCGTGACCCATGGAGATCACTCGCAAACCATTTCCAGAGCACGACCCTGGACACTCACAAATAGGCTCCAGATTAAGACCTCTGGGAGTGGGGCTCGGGTTTGGGCGTGGGAAACCCACCCAAGCCTTGCACACCATCCCTTAATTTGTTTGGTATGGCGTAATGGAATGGATGAAGGAATGGAATGGACGAAAGAATGGAATGGATGAGGGAATGGAATGGACGAGGTAATGGAATGGACGAGGTAATGCAATTGATCATTACCATTCCATGTCTTGTTTGGTTACCATGTGTGAATGGAATGTATTATTATTGTGTATTGTTTGGTAGGCAAGAAAAACGAAGGAATAAAATCAGTGGTGGTGGTGGTCGGTGGTGGGTGGCGGCGGCGATGGGTGGTGGTGGTGGCGGCGAGTGGCAGTGCGGCGGCTGCGACGAGTGGCGGTGGCGGCAATGGCGGTCGTTGGTGGCGGGTTGCGGCGGCGGTGGTGGATGGTGGCGGTGGCGCCGACGATGTTGGTGGGTGGCGCCGACGAGTGGCGTTGGCGATTGGTCGTGGCGACGGGTGGTAACGGTGGCAGGTGGGTGGCGGCGGTGGCAACGGAGGCGGTGGCGGCGGCGGGTGGTGGCGATGGCTTTGGTGGTGGGTGGTGGTGGTGGTGGTGGTGGGTTGTGGCGAAGGTGGTAGGTTGTGGTGTTGTTGATGAATGGTGGAAGAGTGCATGGAATGGAAAAAAACATGGGAGTGGATGGAATGATTTTGAGGGAATGGAATGCCTTTGGAATGGGTGATTCCATTCCATTGACCAACCAAACACCATTTTCTTCAATCCCTCGTAATCATCTAATTCCATTCCACCTCTAATTCCTGCATACCAAACACTACCTAAGGGTTTGGCTTTGGGCGTTGCCACTCTCGCGTTGGTATTGTGCTAGCGTGGGGCGTTGGCTGGGTTGAGGTGGCTGGCTGTGATTAGCTGGTTAATTAAATGAAAATTTTAGTAGGGTTGGCCATGCCCAGCTAAAAAAAAGCCACGCCACCCCACAAAAAAAAAGCCACGCCACAACACACCCAAAAAAAGTCACGCCTAGCCAAGCCAGACCATGTGGAACACACCTCCGCCACATGTCAACCCAAGCCCCACACCCCACAATCTAATCATACACTATTTGGATCTACGCATCCAAGGCCATTGTAATATTTATGATGCTACTCTCTGGAGCTACTTCTCTGGATGAGAACGTAATATTTTCAAATATTCTAAGTTTAATAATATATTAGTATATTATGATTATGATACTATTTTTGAAGCTACTAATCAATTAATACTTGCATTCTGTAAGTTGGTAAAAACTAAAAACAAAACTTTAGAATATTTAATAGTTGGTAAAAAGGAATGGAGAGTTGTTTATAACTTCTCTTGCTCCGGAACGCACGCCTCTTGCCGCACTCACGATCCACCCTTTCACGCCCCCACTCAATGCCATGAGGCGCGGTGTGAGCGTGAGGCCGTGACCGTAAGCCACACGGTCATGCTTATGCTCAAGCTCAAGTACGTATGTTGGATGCTAACTAATTCGTATAAAAGCTGAGATTAGCAAAACCAATAAGCCACACGGCCATGCTTAGTAAACTTTTATTCTGACAGGCAAGCTTTATTCTTTTTTTTTTGTAAGGCGACACTTCATTAGAACAGACCCACACGCAAGAAGCTTGAAGGAAACAGGAAAAGCAACAAAATTACAATAGGTTGAAACGATTCTAGTTTGATACATTAAAAACCAAATTCTTTGCCCGATGTCTAACCCAAAGGAAGCCTAAGGCTTTAATTTCTCCTAAAACGATTGTAGGATCGTTTGCATGACCAAAACGAGTCGTTCAGAAGAGTTATAATCAATACGAGAGGCGGAAACTAACGTATCGACTTTGAATCAGCTTGATTTACACACAGAATCACTTTAATTGTCTTGTATATTGATAAAACAACGTTTTACAGGCAGTAGACACTTCGGCAGCACCTCGGCACCGGAATCAGAACTCTTACAAACGAAATGGACAAGGCAGCTATTTATAGAGTGGCCATTTCGCATGAAATGAACAAGATTCATTTCGTGCAAAATGGACATTGTCCATTTCGTACGAAATGGCTCTTGCCATTTCGTGCGGAATGGTCCATCAACACCAACATCCTATTATCTAGCCTACCGAGCTCCATTCTATCCAATCTAGACGCAAGACTCGATACAAGACGAAGTCGACAGACATAAGCACCAACAGACTCCCCCTTGGATGTTGACAAAGTCTTCGGTGTCGAGTCTTCACAATGACATGTCTTCAGTCTTGATCAGCCGTGCTCTCTTCCAAAGTATCTGACAATGTAATCTTCCTTCAATCACTTTCTCTTCTCAAATCTCATCCTGGCTCTTAATCATTCAAACTCCCCCTTGAATGTTGATCTAACAATCTTCAATCTTCTCTTTCTCTCACTTCATTCCCAGAATCTTAATCATGGCTCTATCTTTAACAAACTTTCAGGATCAGAAACTGGCTCTTGCATCTTCAGACTTCCCTTTGCTAGCAGACTCCCCCTTAAGTTGATCCGGGATCGTAATATGTCATAGCATTTCCAGAAGTTCAGGTCGTCTCCTGGCTCTCCGTAGCAACAGGATCAGGAACCTGGTTCAAGTCTGCATATCTTCAGGAGTCGAACCCTGGCTAACCTGCACAGACTCTACCTCAAAATAAATTTCACAAATTTAACAATTTGACAAATTTATAAATCACTTGAGATATTGTTCAAAATGATTTAACATTTTAAAATCTTTGATGACCACTTGTAAGAAAAACATTCAAATTTGGTTTCAATTTACTGAACCATTTAATCTTTTCAAAATCAATCTCATTTCATACACACTCTCCCAACCTGTTGTTCATCATGTGCACTCGGAATTTTGAAAATCAGTTTTTCAACATCAGTTGTCGAAAATAAGATGAAATAAAATCTTTTTGGATTTTCAAAGTTTTATGCTAAAACATACTAATGGAATACAGTAAAGAAATATTTGCAGACAATATTTTTGTGAGTTTGTGTAAGAGGATCATATCAGTTTATGAGACAAATCACTAACACCGTTGAGCTTTAAACACTTTAAGTTCTAAACGATTCACTTAGATTGTCAGTATACTGATCCACTTAAATTTTCACACAAAGTTCAATTGTATCGAGATACGAGATTAATGTTTTAAGAGACTTAAACTTATTCGCGTGTCCCACCTCAGAATATACTCCCGTATCCAGACTCCTATATTCAGTCTTACAGGTGAATGTACACTAATGATATCTGTAAGGGGTTAAATGCGAGACCATGAGAGCTCAGGCTGTTGCTTCCGCAAAATCAGAGAGATGATGGTTCGACTTTAGGTGTGTCCCCCTTGGGGATCTTCTTTTCAACAGCACATGATTAACATTTTTCAATGTTTCATCATTTTTTTATGCTGAGGGTGGGCTTTAAGAATAAAGCAAAGCAAAGTATTATACGAGGACTAGGCTATTGCTCCCGCAAAATCAGAAGTCCTGGTATAATACCCTAGATATCACCACGCACAAAGACCTAGTATGTCAGAAACAGAAAGCCCTTCAAACAAGATTTCGGGGGTTACCCATATATCCGAGAGATGTTCCCCACGAGATAAGCAAGTTTGATGTTTAGGTTTATATATCGAACACAATCTACTGAATGTATAAAAACCTACTGGCATATCATCAGTGAGACCATTTATCACATTTAACTTTCCAATTCTTTAGCGTGCTGTGATAGTCCACTGATGTACTATCATTTTCTCTGTTTCACAACAAAACTCATTTTTGATTTTTAACATGTTTTTGACTTTTTCAAATTTTCTAATGTATTTGGATTTTCTAAAATTTCTTACTCCCCCTAAAATTCAAAATCATTTAAAGAAAAATTTGACAAACCGATGTGAATTGCTTCAAATCGCCATCCACTTGGCATAAACAATCAGAACTCCTCCTGACAACAAACTATTTTCCCATTAAGATTTCAAAACACTTAAGTTTGTTTTAATCAAATGGTTTTTCTGGAAAATTAGTTTGTGGGGTTTCATCACATTGTTTTCTCGACCACATGTATGAAAGTTAAATCAAGTTCAACTTAATGACCTTGATTAACCACTTGTAGGTACTTATCACAATACCACTTGTAAATAGAAATATAACAATTTTGAAATATCACTTGAGATAGATGCCGATTCATACTCCACGATTACCAACTTTGGAGCTCCGGCAAGTCAGGATTTTAAGTAGAAAATGCTGTCACCCAAGCCTGACTAGTCTTGGGTGATTGTGAATCATCTTTAACCCCCAATTTTTTTTATTTATAAAACTCTTTTGCTCCTTTCACCTTCCCGTCAACCATTTTCCCAAAAATATATTTCACTTTTCCATTAAACGCCTTTTCAGCATCAAATTCTTCCTTACCAGAGAAAAATTGATCTGAAATCTCAATCTTTCCAACTTTGGATTTCAGGTTTTCTCTTGTCAATGACGGAAAGTTTTCCTTGTTCATTTCTGGAACGGAATTCTCATCATTTTTTTCAACAAATAACTCCTCTGACTATGACGAGTTAGATTCATTGTCAGAACTACTTTCAGATTTAACAACCCATTTTTGTTTGTTCAAATCGACTTTTCTTTTGTAAAAACGTTTTGAACTTTCACCAACTTCGAAAGTCGAATTTTTGAACACTTTGAACTTTTCTTCTGGTTGTTCTGTTTTATCAACACATTTCTTTTTCAAATCTGAGTTAGAAGTAACTCCCTGTAACTCCCTGTAACACCCATGCTATTATTTTAGGATTTACGTATGATTTATGAAAATAAACATGTGATTATGAGCACATATACATTAAAAAATACGGGTTTATTTAAAACTTTTACAATTTAAAGTTTAGAACAACATAATGTAGTTTAGTTTGTCGTTTAAAAATTTCGACGAAACAACGTGCGGAAGCTTCTTCTTCATGTGTTCCGTTCTTTCTCATCGCTTGATCTTCATCCGGTACTCCTGATATTCACCTGTGATCAAAACCAACTTAAAAGTTAGTTTTGATATCTTAAATAATAGTATAATCAAGTTCTAGTATCGAACAATCAAAAACAAAATAAAATTTCGAAATTTAGTCTGTCGCGCCACGCGACAGACTCTGCTTGATCTTTCGTGTGCCGCGAGCGCCCTCGCGTGTCGCGCCAGGATTACTGCTCCCTGTCGCGTGCCGCGGGGGAGATGATTTTCCAGCAGTTTTGTTGCTGAAACCTGCATTTTTCCAGCTATGGTTTTAATCGTAAAACGATCTTTAAAAGGGCATAACTTTCATTCTACTTACCCGTTTTGCGTGATTCTTTTTCCTACGCGTCCGTAATTTAATTACGGACCCGTTTATCTTCTTTTCCACATCAAATTCAGATTTATAAGCTTAAGGCTTATAAATCCCTTTTTATGGTTATTCGACCCGTTTAGAGAATTTGAACTTTTAAGTTTATATTTCACTCATTCTTTTCACCCATCCTTTTTTTCCACATTTGTATTATCTACTTACATTCCACCACAACTATTCTTGCGGTGGACTTAGTATATTTGAACATTTTTTTTCGGATTCTACGCTTCGGTTGGTTGTTTTACGGAAAAGACCCATTACTAGGCATTTGACCCAAAAAGGCCTATGTTTAAAACCTTCATACTTATTAAAAGCTCACTTAATTATAATACATATTCCTAAACGACCTCTAAGGGTCGTTGCCCAATTTACCCTTCAAGGGCGTTTTGGTCAACTTTAGTCCCTTCTTTTACGACAAAGGACTTTAACTAATTATTTAACCAAAAATTGCACTTTTAACTATAAGTCTATATATGCGTACCTAGCCCGGGTCAACAAATAGACCCGATTTATACCTCGCTTTAATCATCACACAATCTGTGGCGACGCAATTATCCGATTTGCTAATCGCTCCTGTCAATATAAGACTTGACAACCACATTAGTCGCTATTGTCAAATGGCGTTGTCACCACCATTTGACCCGTTTGGCCTATATGCCCGATATTACCCCTTTTTACCATTCATTATGGTTTACATCACTTTCGCTTATTCCGACCCATTTCAATTTACGTCGGAACATCACATTTCAAATATTAGCTTATCATTTTCATAACCTTTATAATCATTATGCATTCTAAAATAAAAGGGTGTAAGATTCACTTACCTTGCATCCATGCCACGCTTTTCTTTCCATACTCGCTCCGTTTGACCCGCTTCATCCAAAAGCTTCCACCTAGCTTGTTAAGCGCCAAACTATTATCCAATGTTCACAAGGTGGTTAGATTAACCATAATTTAATATGATCTTTCACCTTACAAATTTCTATGCATTCATCCGAACACTTAATATAAACACGTTTTACACACAACCAAGTAGACCGCGATTTCATTTAGGCATTTCATATCACTGAAAATGGGCTGTTTTTAGTGACTTGTTTAACCTGTTTACATGTCTTCAAAAATTATGATTTTTTTATGTGACGTAACTCTCGGAGGGTTAGGCCTTGTGTTAAAATTTTAAGATCTAACTCTTTACAAAAAAAATCGTAAAAATTCATTTACTAAGCTGCAATCAGATTCGTCACTTCTGACTGCAGCTTACGGAAAAATTCATTTAAAATTCCTCGTTTATCCGATTGACGAAATTCCAATTGAAGATTCTTTTGATCACCTAAAAATATCTACAGTAAAAATTTGAGATCATAACTAAATTCCTAAATTGAGTTATGACATTCGTAATGGGCTACAAATTCTGCCAGAAAACGCAGCTTGAACCTTCGATACGGAAAAATTCATAAAACGCTCAATTTTGCGTCGAAAAAATGCGATTCCAGTGGGGTTTTAATGATATTTCCTGGAATTACATTTTAGACTCAAGAAACACATGTTTTTGTCACGTTTTGTCCATGTTACAGCCAATACAAGTCGGCTGTAAATTCTGATCAGGAGCTGTTTGAATTCACCTTTCAATTAAAGCATGTTCTTGACATCATAACACTATTTTTTTAGCAATCAAAACCCTAAAAACATCTCATACATGAATTTAGCATCAACAAAAATCTGAATTTACTTTAGTTAAGCATGATTTCAATATATACTTGTCTAGGGTTTACTCCTAAACACTACAATGTTCCTATTTCATCCATATAACATACATGCAACATCAATTTTCGAATTCTCTAAGTTCATCCAGAAATTTAGATGGAAATTTTCTACAAAATTTACATACCTTATGATCCCTTTTCAGAGGAGATCACCAATCTATGCTCAGATTTTGTTTTGGAACCGATCTGTGCCTTCAATTTGTGAGATTTGTTGAGTTTAGGGTTTGAGGAGGAATCCTGGTGTCGCCCCTCTGTGTTTGATCGAACCAGACACACTGGTTTTAATTTTTATTGTTTTAATTATTATTAGCTTCAAACTTAACAACTTTGGTCCCCCATCTATTATTTGGTTCATTATTAACTAGGTCACAACCTAATTATTTTTAACAATATTCCCACTAATTAACTAGGTTAAATGTTCCTAGTTAACTTAGTGGGTTCGGAGAATTTATGATTAAGTTTATTTTAAGTCCCGTTAACTCGGGCCTCTTATAAACTTATTTCCTTAAAAGCTTTTATTCACTTTTATTTAATATTAGGATTATTTATTTAAATCCTAATATTTACCGGGTTACTTTTACCCGTCTTTTAGTATTAACGGGGTTTAATTACCCAACCCGTTTTCGGGGTGTTACAAGTCTACCCTCTTTAAAGAGGTTTCGTCCCCGAAACCTTCTTTATGTAGTTCGTTGATTAAACCAAACGAACTTAGCTTCGTTTTCAAGGCTTTCCTTCTTGTCGGTCTATAGTATTCATTTGTATTGACGTGTGCGTCTTTCTTGTGTATGGCCTCATGGGCTGTAACTTTTATCATGTATTTCTTATCCTTATTGTCTATTTGACTGAGTTGTCATTTGATCACCCGGTCACTAAGTCTTTCAATATTTTTACTTCACGCTAATCTTATATTGATGAGCGCTTTACATAGTTCCTAATCTTATTTTGACTTCGAATGGTTTTACCGGCTAGACTAATTAGTCGCCTTCGTTTCATACCCCGTCACCCGGGTATACTATTTCGCCATGATCGGCCTTATGTGTTTTTTTTTAAGATTTTCTAAACCACCTCTTACCACTTATGTTTTGTTAAAACGTTGCTTTTGACTAAAGACTAAGTTTTTAGTTTACGTTTCCTCTTTGTCTTACATCTTTCTCTCATTTTTAGGAATGTTACTTCCGAGGATCCATTCCTTTTAGTTATTATTTAATGCGGGGAATTATAACGAATTCCCACGCGTGACCCATATGTCCCGTAAGTTCTTTCACTTAACTTTGTAGGCTATTTATTTAGATTTTCACCTTTTTACCCCTTTAAGGTGAGACCCCTACAATTCGTTTCTTTCTATTTGTGACCCGAAGGTCTTTTTGATCCCGTAGACTTTAACACTATTTATAATCCCATAGGTTATGATGATCCCGTAGATCATCTTTTATTTGTGTCTTTACTTAACTGTATATATATTTATGGTGTCAAGGTACCTCTTTTTATGTTTAGAATCATTTACTTTTGCTTTTTGGGTTTCATTTGACCTTGACCGTAGTCTAAGGCTTCATTTGTTTTCTTTCGAATTATATTTCCGACTTTATGACTTCTAACGTCATTTACACGCCAGTTTGTCCTACGCTTACCATTATCTGGTTCTTACCTGTACTTCTTTACAACCCGTTACCCGGGTTCTTTATCTTAATGTTTTTAACATTTTTGTTTCGCTAGTTTGCGTTTTTCCTATCTACATTCCTTTACGACCCATCACATAGGTTCATTAATATTTCGCGCTTCTATTATTCGGTTTGCGCCTATTTGTACTACCAATTTCTTATACTGTATTTGTCTCGTTTGACTTATTCGTGTGAGGTTTTATCACTTATGAACGTTAAACTTCGTTCTTTATTCGACCCGTTCAACTCTAAAATAGTTGAACATAGTTATCAAAATTTCTGTTTGCAAATTCTCACCGTCTTTTAGTCATGACTCATATTCCGAGTCTTTTGACTTTCTTTTTCGCGTTCCCGTCTCTCGGTTTACGCATTCACCCACAATCATACCCGTCCATCGGGTATCTTTACCGAAGTCATCGTCAAGTAACCATTCTTATATGGTTTTAGACATCATCTTAATTTATTTGATTGTCTTAGCGAAATCCATCGCTTTTATTTAGTCATGTCCTTTATTATTTTATTCTACCCCTTTAACTTGTCTGTGTGAATTTCATCACTTATGATAGTCAAACTTTATCCCTTATGCCTTAGCATTCACATTAGTTGGTTTATATTTTCATTTACTTTAATCTTTGTCCCTTCTTTCGGGCTCGTTATTCTAACGTAATACGCTCCCTGTCATCCGACTTACGTTTACGTTTACTATCAAACATCTTACTTGTTTGACTCATTTGGGTACCATTTAAATTAGTCCCATTCACCCCCGTCCTTACTACATCGGACGTAAATGTGTCCGCTACAAGAAGTTCATGGTATCATATGCCACTACTTACTTGGCCAGAGTAAGCGATCAACACATGATACACATGACCTTTTTGTAGTTTTCACATCACACCCCATGTAAGTAACGCCCCTATTTATTTCATATCTCTGATTTCATTTTAGTAAAACTTTATTTAATTGCAAAACAACAATCATTAGTTTTACTAGTTTTACTTTTGTACATATAAAATGTTTTTATTTTCTATTGAACTATTATATAATCACATTCGTTAATGTGATCTCTACTATTCTCAATAGCATTATATTGAGAGTTTTCCACTTGGATAATTACCCTCCGTCCAAGTTTCCATATGAACTAATCCTATTATTTCTTTGTTATTCCTCATCGTGAATAGCACATGTTTCTATTAAACTTCTCTTGGAAACATCATCCTGAATAGATATCTTATTCAGGTTTTATTAGATATATGCAACCGTCTTTCCCTACGTGTTTGTTGCATATTACTACTTATGTGATTAAATTTAAAAGCGTGCACCTGGTAATGCTTGCCCTTACGGGCTTCTCTTGCCGTTAACTTTGTTCGCGATCGTCACGCGATTTAGGTCCTTAATGAGTATGCTCTGCTCGTCATACCTCGGACCGTTCCACCATCATATCCGCAATTCGCTCAACTCTCGTCATCTTCATATGCGAGTGTCCTTCAACTAAACATTTACAAAGGTTAGTAATTCCGACATTAATAAACGGCTGTATTGTAATACAAGGCCTTTTTTATCGTACGTGTCAACGCACGTGATTTCGTTAACTATACCTATCGTTTTCATTGGGGTAGCGTGTATTACACAATAACCCTATGTGTTGTTCACAACACTTTAATCATACTAAATCATTAACATACTTGTACTTACCGGATTTGCGATCAAGCCTCGAACCGAACACTTTACCCTTCAACCATGAGCTCTGATTACCAACTTGTAACACCCATGCTATTATTTTAGGATTTACGTATGATTTATGAAAATAAACATGTGATTATGAGCACATATAAATTAAAAAATACGGGTTTATTTAAAACTTTTACAATTTAAAGTTTAGAACAACATAATGTAGTTTAGTTTGTCGTTTAAAAATTTCGACGAAACAACGTGCGGAAGCTTCTTCTTCATGTGTTCCGTTCTTTCTCATCGCTTGATCTTCATCCGGTACTCCTGATATTCACCTGTGATCAAAACCAACTTAAAAGTTAGTTTTGATATCTTAAATAATAGTATAATCAAGTTCTAGTATCGAACAATCAAAAACAAAATAAAATTTCGAAATTTAGTCTGTCGCGCCACGCGACAGACTCCGCTTGATATTTCGTGTGCCGCGAGCGCCCTCGCGTGTCGCGCCAGGATTACTGCTCCCTGTCGCGTGCCGCGGGGGAGATGATTTTCCAGCAGTTTTGTTGCTGAAACCTGCATTTTTCCAGCTATGGTTTTAATCGTAAAACGATCTTTAAAAGGGCATAACTTTCATTCTACTTACCCGTTTTGCGTGATTCTTTTTCCTACGCGTCCGTAATTTAATTACGGACCCGTTTATCTTCTTTTCCACATCAAATTCAGATTTATAAGCTTAAGGCTTATAAATCCCTTTTTATGATTATTCGACCCGTTTAGAGAATTTGAACTTTTAAGTTTATATTTCACTCATTCTTTTCACCCATCCTTTTTTTCCACATTTGTATTATCTACTTACATTCCACCACAACTATTCTTGAGGTGGACTTAGTATATTTGAACATTTTTTTTTCGGATTCTACGCTTCGGTTGGTTGTTTTACGGAAAAGACCCATTACTAGGCATTTGACCCAAAAAGGCCTATGTTTAAAACCTTCATACTTATTAAAAGCTCACTTAATTATAATACATATTCCTAAACGACCTCTAAGGGTCGTTGCCCAATTTACCCTTCAAGGGCGTTTTGGTCAACTTTAGTCCCTTCTTTTACGACAAAGGACTTTAACTAATTATTTAACCAAAAATTGCACTTTTAACTATAAGTCTATATATGCGTACCTAGCCCGGGTCAACAAATAGACCCGATTTATACCTCGCTTTAATCATCACACAATCTGTGGCGACGCAATTATCCGATTTGCTAATCGCTCCTGTCAATATAAGACTTGACAACCACATTAGTCGCTATTGTCAAATGGCGTTGTCACCACCATTTGACCCGTTTGGCCTATATGCCCGATATTACCCCTTTTTACCATTCATTATGGTTTACATCACTTTCGCTTATTCCGACCCATTTCAATTTACGTCGGAACATCACATTTCAAATATTAGCTTATCATTTTCATAACCTTTATAATCATTATGCATTCTAAAATAAAAGGGTGTAAGATTCACTTACCTTGCATCCATGCCACGCTTTTCTTTCCATACTCGCTCCGTTTGACCCGCTTCATCCAAAAGCTTCCACCTAGCTTGTTAAGCGCCAAACTATTATCCAATGTTCACAAGGTGGTTAGATTAACCATAATTTAATATGATCTTTCACCTTACAAATTTCTATGCATTCATCCGAACACTTAATATAAACACGTTTTACACACAACCAAGTAGACCGCGATTTCATTTAGGCATTTCATATCACTGAAAATGGGCTGTTTTTAGTGACTTGTTTAACCTGTTTACATGTCTTCAAAAATTATGATTTTTTTATGTGACGTAACTCTCGGAGGGTTAGGCCTTGTGTTAAAATTTTAAGATCTAACTCTTTACAAAAAAAATCGTAAAAATTCATTTACTAAGCTGCAATCAGATTCGTCACTTCTGACTGCAGCTTACGGAAAAATTCATTTAAAATTCCTCGTTTATCCGATTGACGAAATTCCAATTGAAGATTCTTTTGATCACCTAAAAATATCTACAGTAAAAATTTGAGATCATAACTAAATTCCTAAATTCAGTTATGACATTCGTAATGGGCTACAAATTCTGCCAGAAAACGCAGCTTGAACCTTCGATACGGAAAAATTCATAAAACGCTCAATTTTCGTCGAAAAAATGCGATTCCAGTGGGGTTTTAAAGATATTTCCTGGAATTACATTTTAGACTCAAGAAACACATGTTTTTGTCACGTTTTGTCCATGTTACAGCCAATACAAGTCGGCTGTAAATTCTGATCAGGAGCTGTTTGAATTCACCTTTCAATTAAAGCATGTTCTTGACATCATAACACTATTTTTTTAGCAATCAAAACCCTAAAAACATCTCATACATGAATTTAGCATCAACAAAAATCTAAATTTACTTTAGTTAAGCATGATTTCAATATATACTTGTCTAGGGTTTACTCCTAAACACTACAATGTTCCTATTTCATCCATATAACATACATGCAACATCAATTTTCGAATTCTCTAAGTTCATCCAGAAATTTAGATGGAAATTTTCTACAAAATTTACATACTTTATGATCCCTTTTCAGAGGAGATCACCAATCTATGCTCAGATTTTGTTTTGGAACCGATCTGTGCCTCAATTTGTGAGATTTGTTGAGTTTAGGGTTTGAGGAGGAATCCTGGTGTCGCCCCTCTGTGTTTGATCGAACCAGACACACTGGTTTTAATTTTTATTGTTTTAATTATTATTAGCTTCAAACTTAACAACTTTGGTCCCCCATCTATTATTTGGTTCATTATTAACTAGGTCACAACCTAATTATTTTTAACAATATTCCCACTAATTAACTAGGTTAAATGTTCCTAGTTAACTTAGTGGGTTCGGAGAATTTATGATTAAGTTTATTTTAAGTCCCGTTAACTCGGGCCTCTTATAAACTCATTTCCTTAAAAGCTTTTATTCACTTGTATTTAATATTAGGATTATTTATTTAAATCCTAATATTTACCGGGTTACTTTTACCCGTCTTTTAGTATTAACGGGGTTTAATTACCAAACCCGTTTTCGGGGTGTTACACTCCCTGTTTTGTATAATTGGACTTTGGACAATTCCAAGCGATGTGTCCAACTTCTTGGCATTTGAAACAGGTTCTCCGTTCAAATCTCTTCTCAGATTCCTTCACCATATTCTTCTTCCTTTCTGCAAGAAACTCTTTGTTTGTCTGTTTCCAGAATGGTTTCTTCTCTTCTTCATCTGAACTTGTTCCTGAAACAAATTTAGTTTTTGGTTTATAAGTTTTCTGATTTTTATAATTTTCTGGGGGAATGAAACCTAGACCCTTCTTTTTGAAATTACTGTTATGGTTTGGTTTCTTTTGAAAACCTGAACCAGAACTGTAACCTTTCTTCTTGTTCAATCTCTTTTGAACTCTTGAAGTGTGTTTTTTAGATTTTTCAGCAAGATTTAAATCTTTTATTTCAGAAATATTAATTTCCGTTAATTTGAAAACCTGTTTGATCATTTCAGTTTTGACACTTCTCATTGGAAATTCTTCATCAGAAAATAATTTGTCAGAATCTTTCAAAGTATATGCTACTTTGAATGTTTCGTCATTTAAGTTATTTTTCGATAACAGAAAATCTTTATTGTAAACCCGTTTGACCGGTGAACTCGGACTCTTGTCTGATGAACTCGGACTTTCAGATTTAGACTCCGACTTTGACTCTTCATCCATATCCAACACCTGATCGACCACTTTCTTTAACAACTCGGAATCATGATCAGTGTCAGACGCTGTGAATGTGACGTCAATATTATCTGGTAATTCATCAATGGTTTCAGACTTTAACTTTATGTTGACTGCCTTTTTTAATCGTTCCTCATTTGGTTTTCTGGGAGAATAACTTTCCCAGATCGGAGGCGGACACTTGTTATACTTGACAATTTGTTTCTTACCAGTATCCTCTTCCGTTTTTTTATCTTGAAAAGCTTCAAGACCTGCAACAGTAGGATAAACTCTATCAATCAAATAATCAGAAGATGTATAACTCATCACCAAACGTCTGATTCTTTCATTCTAAATCCTTTCAGTCTCCAACTCCTGTTTCAGCTTTGCACAATCTTCAATATACTCATTGATGACCTTCTACTTCGTCATTAATGTTGAACTCATCATCGTTTCAGCAGCTCCCATTTCTAGGTTTGTTTTGTTAAAACTATCAACCGTTCTGTTCAGCACATCATATGATTCTTTTACATACTTAACATCAAACAACAGTTTTTCTTTCAACTCTTCTAGTTCACGATACTTCTTGTTTTTCTCCTCACAATCTTTGCATGATTTCAAACATTTCAGACAAGGTTTCGTGACCTCAATGATTTTTTTCAACTTCGATAATTTTTTCAACTTCAATTATCCTTTCAACTTCAACTATCTTTTCAACTTCGACGATTTTTTCAACTTCAACAATTTTTCAACTATTTTCTCTATCACCTTTTCAGTCATCGATTCTTCATCAAATTCTATTTTTACCTCACACTCTTCATCTTCGACCTTCTCTGTTGAATTTTCTTCAACTTTTGCTTTTTCAGCTTCCATTTTTGCCTTTTCTTCAGCAATTCTTCTTGCTTCTAGTTATCTCTTCTATCTAGCAGCCTTCTTCTCATTCAACATCTCGATCTTATCTGAAAAAAAAATTAAAACTGAATGAGTCTAAACTTTCTCTAGAATTATTAATGTACTCTTCCTCATGCGGTATGGAAGTAATCATGCTGAACTCCCTCTGAGATTGTCTTCCCAACAATACATCATGGCGCGATGTTGCTGGCATAACCATGAAATTCACTGTGACAGTGCGCGAGTGCTCGCCATCTGAGAGAGTCACAGGAAAAGAGATTTGACCCAGCGGAAAAACAGCTTCGTTGCAAAAACCAGTGAGAGGGAAATCAACTGGTTTTAAGCGTGCCTTATCCTCTGGATCAAGTTGTTTGAAACATTGTTCATAGATTATATCCATTGAACTTCCTGGATCTATAAACATACAATCGGTTCGGTAATGGCCAAAAATACCGGTGATAATTACTGGACGTTCTTCCTGAGGTCCTCCATGAACGACAGGGAAAACCACTTGCTGCTCTCGCCAGTGCTGATTATGGCTTCGCTTGTTCGACCTTTGTAAGGGCCTCCTTGTACCATATTTATCTGCCTTGGTCTGACTTCCTGATTGGTATCTTCTGGTTTCCGTGCCATGTCTCCTTGACTACTGAATTGGATGCCAGATCTGTTGTTCAATGGCTCGGATCTGGTGTTTTGTGTAAATATTTGGTTCATGGCTTTCTGAAACCTGGTGAACCAGTACTCTGGAGTTTCCTCCGAGAGTAGATCTGGACGATTATGAACTCCCGTTAGCACCACGGGGTAGTATCCTTCCGGATAACTTTTGTTGTTTTCGTCTCTCATGATTCCGTCGATCTAGACATCTTGAGTTTTTATGCCCTTAATTCCAGATCGAGGACTTGATGAGTAAATTGTTGAATTCTCTGCCATGTGAAAACAGAGAATGAAGAGAAAATGAACTGGAACGAGAAGAAGTGAATAAAACTGAGAAATCGGTGGGCGCCAATGAAGAAACACTGGTTTAATTGACCGGAATCAACTGAACCAGGGGGTTTGAATATGCATAAAAGGGTTTATCTCCTCTCGTTCGGTTTGTGGGTGAAAGCTCTTCTTCTTCTCACAATAGCTGCAAAACAACCACCGTTAGACTCGCCACGGGGAGAATGGGGGTTCTCTCCGTGACCACCCTCCGACGTGAGAATAAGTACAGGGTTTTTTAAGAAGAAGAAGTGAAAGTGAAGTGAATGTAACTTGAGAATTATACCTAAATTATCCTTCTATTTATAGCCGAAGTTTGGGCGGGAAAGCTTGTTGGTGAAATGTTGACGGAAGATGCTTTTCCAAAAGCGGTTATTTCTTCCTTCCGTTAATCACTAACGAGTGTGAGAGCACACAGATCGTGATCTTGATCAACGGCTGGGGTATTGCCACGTGGAAAGTGGACAAGTGAAGATCTCTCTTTAATTCTGTGCCATCATCGTGACTTTAAGGGAGTCTGGGATGATGCCACGTGGCCATTCGGTTGTAACCGTCTGGTGGTGCACGATGAAGTCTTCTAGAAGAACACAGCTGTAATCCTGTGTGGCTCTTCTTCATATTAATTCTGTCGTAGTAAAAAGGTAAATAATATCCAAGTCTGGATATTATTTACGCGGAAGTGTTTGTTAGGATTTTCACCCTTATCTGTTATGGAGATTGGCGCAAGGGTTTGTTAGTTTCCTTTTGGCGCGCATGTGTTGTTTGTTGCTTTCCTTTTAAGTTCTCTTTGAAGGACCAGTGCGCGGCCACGCAAGGTCTAAAGAGGGTTAGAAGGATGAGGTTGTGGTATGGTTTGAAGCAGGGTTTTTTGGGACCTTACCCCTTCAGATATATTTTATAAAACTTCGAGTATGTTGTTGCGGCGTACTTATATTTTTATCAATGTCTGAATATAAAATTTACTCAAAATGAGTTAATAATACAATAGAAGTGGTCGAAGCACAAACATACATGACATCAAAGCTACCTCACGATATAATTTTTCTAATATAAAGTGACACCATTTACTCATTTCGTTATTTAAATAATATAATATAATGATTTATAAAAATTCAAATTTACCGTTGTGACCTGCTTATTTTTATCTACGTTTCCATAAAAGTTGATTTTCTATTTTTTTTACCATGACAAACCAAATTGATACCGTTCGGTGTCGTGACAAATCTAACAGATCCCGACTGAATATACTATTAGACATATCTTCTTTGGTTACCATATATAATACTTGTATCAATGTAAAAAACGTGTCAATATACTATTAGACATATATTTTTTTGGTTACCATACATAATACTTGTATCATATTGGTACTGTAATAAACTGATACAGACCGAATACCCGTAGTTAGTTACATTTGTTCATGATCTAATTACTATTAATGGCAGTTAAGACTCATCTTTATTTTTTATTATGATTATGATTATGATATATTATTTAATTAATTAATTAACATCTTAAACTCAAGAGTAAATTGTCATTTTAGTCCTTGAGATTTGACCAAAAATGTCACTTTGGTCCAAATAGTTTTTTTTCCTGCCATATTAGAAGACTGTGATGGGGTGGTGGGAGTTGGTCAATGAAAATAACAAAAAATGACAAAAGTCAGGGACTAAAATAGCAGAAAAAACTATTTAGACTAAAATAACAGAAAAAAAATTATTTGAATTAAAGTGACACTTTTGGTCAGAAACTCAGGGACTAAAATGACAATTTACTCTAAACTCAATAATCTCAAGTCTCAACATCAGCTTGATCTTACTGGGTGGTGATCCATTGGCAGGTTTTGGGTTTAAGTCGCAGACATTAGGGAATAAAAGAAATAAAACTTACCCTATGGAAGGCACGAACGCTCTCTTTTGGTGGTAGGGTAACTCTCATTGAAGCAGTTCTTGGCAATCTACCCACCTATTACCTCTCGCTTTTTAATGCACCGGCACAAGTTATCAAACACTTGGAACGGTTACGCAAAAAAATTTATGGGGTGGTTGCTTGGAAAAAACAAAATCAGTTGGGCTCCTTGGTATAAGGTGGTTGCTCCTAAGGACGGTGGTTTAGGCATCGGCAGCCTAGCATCCGCAAACAAAGCTTTGATGGTCAAATGGAGAGTGAGGTACAAAAACGAATGCAAAAGGTTTTAAAAAGAGCTATACATGTGATTCTAGCTGCAACATGTTGGAATATCCGGAGAACAAGGAATGATTTTATTTTCAATCTTAAACCTCCTCAGGTATCGAAAGCGATAAGCGACATAAAGGCATGCTCTTTTCTGTGGATAAAATCTCGGGCTGGACATTCGTGTATAAGCTAGGAGAAATGGAGAGGTTTTAAGTTTTCGGAGTTTCCTTTGTAATTTGCTTGTTTCGGATAACATTTGTACTTTTATGTCTTTTTTGAGCCTCTGGCTTGAATCTTTTTAATGAAATTTCGCCCTTTGTCAAAAAAAAAATAATCTATCTATTATAATAAAAGAAACCTGAATTGGGACACTTGTCATCACCACATCTCTCCTCACAAATATTCTCCTGCCTAAATCACTTTATTGATAAAACTCTCGGGCTTAAACCTGACCCTTAAACACAATCTCGGATCTTATAAAGTTTTTATAACCCATTTATTATTTGAACTCGATGAGACTTTAATTGCAATCGTCTCTCTGCCTTCATATACTCCCACTCTCTGCCCCCTTCCTGTACTCCCACTGAAGAACGGATACCACGATAGTGAAGGCGGTGGTGGTGGATCATTGTCTCTTGCCCCTTCCTGTATCATCATCTCTTAAGGAGCTTCATGTATCCGCTCATTCCGGCGATCTACCCGTTGTCCAGAAGTTTCTCCATGAAAATCCCTATCTATGCATCGATCGCAACCCGATTGTACGACATCCTTTCCTTTTTATTTCTACTTTAAACTTTTGATGTCATTTATTGAAGCAATATCAGTTCATATATATGTATTATCAAGAATCATGATTTGGGGTTTTCAATTTAAGTACAAATTAGGGCCATTCAAATTCTTTATGTGGTTTATTGCTAACTCGCTGAAGTGTTAATTATCAGAACAAAGTATACATAGACTGAAAATTTAATCTACATGTGGAGTTTATATGAGGATATGGAGGTGTAGTCCCAGATTACATCAAGTAATCCTAGATTGCTTATAGGCAATCCTTACTCAGGTACTCTTGAGTATATATTTTAAAATATATATTTCAGTTGAAAACAATGTCTTACTCGCTAACAACAAAATTGTAAGTTTTAAGACTCAATCTCTTTTGGAATTAGCTCATTAAACCCTAAAATAAATACATAGACAGAAGCACAAGTTTTCAGTTTACATTCATACACTTTCAGGTATATTCTTTTATGTTTTAAGAACATAATTTTCATCATACTGTATCTTTTGTCTTTCTCTGTGTGCAATTAGTTTCTAGAAGTTTGGATCTCTCTCGATAGAAGATTAGATAATTACTTGCATTTATCACTCAAATGAAACAGAATCTCATTGGGAAAGATAGCTTATGATTAATTCATTAACTCTCTAATTTATAGAATGACTCTCATGCTATTGAGTGTTGAGTTATTTGTATATAAAAATTGTTGATACATATTTTGTGGACGCGACTTGGTTCGGTTCAACTCGTTTTGGTTCGACCCGGTTAGGTTCGGCTCAAGCCCGACGTCACGACATTCCTCCGTCGTGCGTCCCAGAGCTCGACACGCGAAGCACGGAGAGCCGCAACCTATTCCCGTCGCCACATCATCATGACATCATCATGATGATGTCATGATGATGTCATAAAGTGGCTAGACTTGGCAAATGTGAATTTGAAATATCATGTACGTGCATGTACATGATGTTTGGTCCAATCAGCATGTTTGGGCCTCTCCTCTTGGGCCGAACCTCAACCCAATCGCACAAGATGAATCAAATATAAATACCGAAATCTTTAGTGATTTCGGTAGACAAGAACAGAGGTGTGTGTGACAGAAAAAGAAGAACCGCACAAGGAAGACACACCCGAGAGATTCAAGAGAGAGTTTGCAAAGATTGTTTTTGTAAACATTGAGCTTGTAACTGACTTTTCTTACGTATTAATACATTGGTGTTAATCGTTGAGTCTCGGTCTTGTATCTCGTGTTCTTGTCGTGTTCGTTCTCGGTTTGCCATTTCCGGTTGGATTCCGCACAACCGGGTTGGTTCGTACACAAGGATTAGGCGACTAGATCCTCCCCTAGCCGGACCTACAAGTGGTATCAGAGCCTAGGCTTCTCCTTGTTAAAACCGAGCTGTTTTCGGTGTGTTTTTCAGGTTTTTGAAGTTTATTTTTTCTTGAAAAATTCTGTTTGAAGCTTCAAAAATCCTCGTTTTCTGCTGAAAGTTCTTATAAAACCATCTTATTCTTCATTTTTACATGTTAAAAGTTGGTTTTTAGTGAAGTTTCGGGCAAAATCGGGTTTCGGAAAGTTGTCGGTTAACCGGAAAATTCAAATTTTTCTGGGTTGTTCTTCATACATTCACATCATCTTCATAGTGTTCTTCATAATTTCACCTTTTTGATCCTTGAAAGTGTTTGTGAAAGTTGTTTGTAATTTAAAAATTGTGATTGGAAATAAAATATTGTGTGCCCATCATTTGGTTGGTAACTTGGAAAAGGTGTAGCCGAAAGTGGGTTACCTTGTGTCAGGTGATAGAAAGTCAAGGTCCCAGTCACACAAGATCTGATAGTCACACAAGTTTGATTATTCAACAATCAGTTTAATTCGTACAAGAATTGAATCACACAAGTAGTTGGAACATACAAAGAGATAATTGAATCGTACAAGGCTAATCAGTCGCACAAGACACACATCAGATCTCAGTCGCACAACAGTTCATTCAGTTACTCGCACAAGACATCAGGCCCAATCGTACAAGTGTTGGGCTCACACAACAAGAATTGGGCCTTATCAACTCATTTAAATCTGGGCAGAAAATACTTGTTACCCTTTACCAGCCCAAAATCCATGCATGCATTCATATAGTCGCACAAGATTTACTTATCGTACAAGAAGGAGGCTCGCACAAGATCTGATAGTCGCACAAGGAGTTGGGTCTTTCGATCCTTGATCTTTCGGCTGTTTGTTTCTCATTCGAGATTTTAACATAGTTTGTGAAAATTAATTTTTTTTTAAAAATCAATTTTCACTTAATATATTAATTTTTATAAAATGGGAACAAACGGTGAGTGGTGGACTCAATTAACTTCGACTCCACAATCATCAGCTACGCACAGTCAGTGGGATCCAACCGCGTGGACTCTAACATCTACTCAGCAATCAAACACCGGACCCTCCACAACAGATCAGTTTGATCCTTCAGCATACTCGATGTATCCAAGACCAAATTCTTCTTCTCAACAACAGTATGTGCAACCGAGAGCTCAGCAGCAACAACCACAAGAGCAAGGAAATCAGAATCCCTTCAGGAATCAAGGACAGCCACAACAGCAACAGAACAACAATTCTTTCAGATCAATAGTTTCCGTTGGAGGAAATGCATCTGGATCCGCAAACTCTAATCCCCACAGAGGATTGGTGGTTCAAATAGACGAAGGTTGTGATTGGTCGCTTCAGTTGGGAAATGATGCTCCAAATGGTGGAACAGCATGTTATGCTAAAGTGACTGAGAAGGTAGTAGAACCCGTGTCTGCTGGTGAATCTTCAGAAGATGAAGATAGTTCGGGTTATAGTGGGAGCATGGATGGGGAATCACTTGATGCTGGTGATTTATCAAGTGATGCTTTAGATTTGAAGGTTGATGAACTCTTGGCTGAAGCTGAAGTATTATGCAAGAGGAGATCTATTCTATGCCAGAAATCTGCTGGAACTTCTGAGAAGCTTGCTAAGTTCTTCACTGAAGATGGATCTTTTTCTTTCCATTCAGCCTTTACGGCTAATGTCGACAGTTCATCAAGTCAGGTATGTGTCGATGAACCCACTGTAGTTAGTTGTGAAAATTGTGATAGCTTAAAGGTTAAATATGCTGAACAGGAAAGTCAGTTTGAAATCACACGCAAACACAATCAAGAATTGATTGTAGATCTTTCTAAAGCAACTGAAGCTAACTTGTTTTTAACCAGAAATGAAAAGGAGTTTAAAGCAACAATTGCGTCATTAAAACATGATGTTTCTGAATTACAAAGGGCTGTTTTGAGAAAACAACATGTTAACAATGATTTAATTGACACAATTGAAAAGCAAATGGTAGAGTTAGCAACAGCTAGATGTGAATGTGAGACAATTAAGCAGAAATTGGAAAGCTATTCCAATTCCCGTTATGTTTTGGATCACATTATTGATGTTCAGAAGAAAAAGGGGGATAGGAAGTGTAATGGATTCAAATCATGTCCTCCCCCAATGAATCACAATTACTCCAAATTGCCTGATGACGAGGATATGCCCCGTTTTGAACCTACAGTGCCACTCAATCTAGATGATTTTGCAGCAGGCCTCGGGTTCACAACTGGTACATCATCCTCGGGTCAATCTGAATCTGAATCTGAGAATGTGACAGATTCATCGTGTGTTAAGGAACAGAGTCCTCCCATTGTTGAGGATACTGACTCTTCGGATGATGAATCTGACTCATCGGATGATGAATCTATAAAAATTGTGAATCAACAGTCTAACTTGGTTACAGCAGATATTCCAATCGAGAATCACATCTTGTGTGATCCACCAGTGGAACCGAGTAAGACTGAAATGTCAAAAGGAATGGAGTCCCTTGTATCTAGTTGTGAAGGGAATAACTTGTTGTACACGCTCAAAGGAGATGACAAGATCTACTCTAACAAAGATTTTCCAATTAAAAATGTAAATCAAGATTTAATTGAGCAAATTTTTGAAGGATGTATTGAAAAGTTTTTGGGGAACAAAAGTGGCAAAGTTACCGTCACTCAATGTGATCCAATTCCATGTGAACAAGTTAGAAAACAATACGGAAACCAAAAACAACCAATTGAGCGAAAACAACAAGTTAATTCCGGAAAAGGTAAAGTACAGGGAAAGAAGGCTCAGAACAAGAATGTTCAAGCACCTAAGGTTCAACAGCAAAAGGTGCAAAACAAAAGAGCTCCTGTTAAGAAAAGAGAACAGAAAGTGAACTTTGTTGGATCCAAGGGTACAGATAAACTTGAAACATTTCAGGATAAATCTAACATTGATTTTATAAAACAAGTTAGAATTTTGAAACGAAATGATCAGAATAATTACACCCAACACACAAAAGGATGTGATTTAGGTCCAAGTACATCTAGATCACAAAGTTCATTGTCTGGTTCTTCGTCTGGTCATCAACATGTTTCTCCGAGGTTTGTAGAGCGGAGAATGTGTTTTGAGTGTGGCACAATTGGGCATATTGTAAGATACTGCCCATACCTGCAAAAGTTGAAGGCTCCCCAAGAAACCAATTACCAAAAACGATCAGTTTCCCCGAAACAAGACCCGCGTGTCTTGAAAGAAAGGGAAAAGAAGTTGAAACAAAAGAATCAAAAGGTAATTGAGAAGGCCTTAAAATCAGAGGTCAAAGAAGAAAAACCTGTTCAATCAAAACCTAAAACGGTAAAACCAGTAAATGCTAAAACAACAAATTCAAATACTGGTAAAGGGCAAACAGCTTGGAAGCCAAAACAGGTAATTCAGTCAGGGGGAGCACCGCAGGTTCTTTTTCCTAATCATCAGGAGATTGAAATCACTTTCCTTGATGATCAAGGACGACCCAAGTCCACAAAGGCTTGGGTCCCCCTCTCCGTCTAATCTTTGAATGAGTGTGTAGGATATTCCAGGAGGAACTTTCGATAGTCGTAAGATTGTTGATAGTGGAGTGTCCATGCACAAAATAGGCGACAGAAGAAATTGTTGCCTTTGATGGAGAGAAGAAAAGAAAATGAAAAAGGAAAGAGAGTGAGAGGAGGTTTGAGACCTCACCCGGGGAGAGATCACCACTTGATCTCTCCCGGAATGTATACTCCTTTGGTATTAGTTCTGTTATCATGTAATCGGGCCGATTTGTAACGTTTTACTACCGGATTAATACAAAGTTGTTTGTTTATCATTGCTAATCTCTTCCGTCTTTGAACATAATCACAAGAATCACGGTTTCGGTCACGAAACCCGGTCCTACAATTGGTATCAGAGCCATGGTGCCCGATTTAGTAAATCTAACCGTTTACTAAGTCACATGTGCTCTAGATCTGTGATTTTTGTGCTTTTTGTTCAAGATGTAAAGTTGGGTGAAAATGAGAAAAACTCAGATCTGGACCCGATTATTCAGATCTGTGCTGAAACGAGTGTTGGGTTTTATGTTTTTCACCTAAATAAACAAGTTATCATCATCAAAAATCGTATACAAAGTGTTTTCGTCAAATCTGCAAAATTGAACAGTGGCTGTGTTCTTGATGTTCTTGGCAGCTTCATATTCCGAAAGATGAAAAAGGTGGAGTTGTTGTGTATCGAAAGATCCAGATGTTTCGAAGGATCCAGATATTTGTGGGATCCAGATCTGATGTGCTCGAAAGATAGCAACTGATATGTTCGAAAGATATGCCATATCCTTCATCTGATATGCTCGAAAGATAGCAACTGATATGTTCGAAAGATATGCCATATCCTTCAACTGATATGTTCGAAAGATGTTCGAAAGATAGGTTCGAAAGATATGCCATATCCTCCAACATATGTTTCGAAAGATGAACAACTTCGAAAGATGATCAGTCCCAACAACTTCGAAGGATCCAGATCTGATCAGTTCGAAGGATCCAACATATGTTTCGAAAGATGATTCTGAAACAGGGGTTAAGATTGTTGCTGATGTTGTTTATGTATCGAAGAAGAAGAAGAAGACAAGATGATAGCAGGTTCACGGTGGAATAGGGTGGCTTTAGTGCTTATGTCGGCTGCTGCAGATTGTTCATCGAAGAAGACATGAAGATGTTTTCTGTTTGTTGGATGAAGATGATGTCTGGTAGTTGTCGGCTAAATAAATGTTCCTGCTGATTATTCGATTGAAGAAGAAGAGGTTGTCGGCTGGGTTTAGATGAAGTTTACGCAGAGAAGAAGAGGAAGATGATGTCGGGTTGTGACTGGATATCGAACAAGAAGAAAATAGAGGGTTGTGTTTGGTGGCTGAAAAGTAAAGGAAAGGGAAACAGGAGTGTATGTTGAAAGAGTTTGAAAAGCTTCGACAAAAATGCAAAGCCTTTTACAATCAAGCTTTGATCGGGTCCCCAGGATAGATTCAATCTAAATGTACGCACCTGCAGCACGTTTGAAGTTCAAAATCAACAAGATGAACGTGCAGTGTACATTTCTTCGCGGTGTGATTGAAGAAAATGTGTTTGTTGAACAAACCAACCGGGTGTGCGGATGCCTTGGCATGGGTTGAACAACCGCACACTGCTTCTCAAGAGAAAGACAAAAACCTTCGCTGGTGCAATGTGGAAGACCAGCCGGACCCAAAGGTTTATGATCTTGTTGCTGTCAAGAGACTTCTCAGTAGCTACAAAGAATCGACTTTGAAATCCACACCGGGTGGATATCCAGTTTGGGAGAGCACTCAGATTCCTTGCAATACACGAAGCAGTTGCAGGATACGGTTTTAAAATTCTAATCTCTCCTTTACTTGTCGTTATTTAAGCTACTTTATAAATTGTTATCCTCTCGCAGCACTCTTTGGCCAGACAATGTTGTCATGGTCCGCACCGCAAACCGACATGCCAACTGATTTTTCCAAAATTCGATAAATCTTTTCTGATTAAAACTTAATTTTGGTAAACGGCATTGAGGTAAAACATGAGTTAACCAACATCGGAAAGTCATTTTTGTAAATACCTTTGTGTTTTAAAATTTATCTTAGTTTGTTGATTTTAGGGGGAGTAAATCCAAAATTTGAAAAACCAAAAACATCGAAAAATTTCAAAAGCACAAAAACAATAGAAAAACAAAAATGAGTTTCCTGGCGAGAAAAAGAGAAAATGATAGTACATCAGTGGTCTGTCCAAACCTCTTTAAAACCTAAAATGAAAAACGATAAGCAGCTCTATATAAGATGTATCGGTAGGCTCACAATCATTTTAAAGTGTGCAGGGTGATATAAACTTAATTCGACTGAAGACTGGGTGGGAACCATTCATTGGCATATGGTCTTGGTACCGAAATTTCGTTTGAGAGATTGCCGAGGTTCTGAGATATTCGGTCTTTATGCTGCTTATCATCTGGGTATCATGGTTGTATCTTTTACCGAAAAATAACGGGGACGCAAGTCTAGATCTTCCATGATACTATACATACGTGTACATACTGCATACGACCTCAATAAGTGATAAACAATCACATGTCCCTCAAATAAGTGATAAAATATCACATTTATCCAGGAGTCAAGTTCGTCTCTCTGCTGTACGAAAGTACTGACCTGTTCACGGACTTGCTCCTGTGCCCTCATGCATCGAAAATCAAGTTCCTCATCAATAAGTGATTCTATCACATAGGGCTTGTTTTCAATCAAAATAAGTGAGAATCTCACATCATATACGGTCAAACAGATGATAATCGGTATACTCACCGGTAAGATGAACCCTCGTGCATACCTTGATACGGGAATGTGTCGTGATGTGGATGAACACCGGTCGGTAAGTATAAATCATACCTTAACGTATCCCCTCGCCATGATTACAAATGATAAGTTGAGCTTATGTGGACAACAATACCGATAATCGTTATAGGATGCTTATCTTAATGAACAACAAGAGCGTTTTGGCATGACCGTACACTGATATGATTCTCTTACCCTCGAAACTCGCAAAAAGAATGTCTGTAGATATTTATTTACTATTTTCAGTTTATGCTTCTTTGTATATATTTATTTATTGTTTTCCGTCTTTACATTTGAAAAATGAAAAATTCCAAAAAGATTTTAGGTGTGTTTTAATATAAACTTTATAAAATCCAAAAAGATTTTGCTTCTAGTTTATTTTTGATTGACTGATGTTGGAACTCGAGTCTATCCTACCCAAAATCCTGATCGTAAGCCGGAAAACAATTGCATCTTCATAAACAGTCGAAGTTAACAAGTTTTGAAAGTTAAAGGATTAAAATTGAATATTTTTCTAAACTTTCAAAATATTGTCGGTCGGTGTTGATTGAGATTTGATCTCATATGTGTCGTTTGTTTAAATGTTAACTATATTCCAAGCGGTTGTTCTCATTATGCGTTTAGCTTTCTTGCATGTGCAGAAGCTAAAGGCGAGGAGAACATGTTCGATGATAAGCTTTGGAATGAAGACACGAAGTGGAGGCACTCAAAGGATAAAATGATCGAGTTGCCACTGACCCTTCATCAACACCACAAGGATCTGAAGATTTGACAAGTCAAAAGAATCACGAGCATGACTCAATGGAGAGTTCAATCTAAGGGGAAGTTTATTGACACACTACCTAAACAAAAATGGGAGTTTGTTGATACACTTTCTACTTACAACGCGTGAAGACTTTGAAGATCCTCCGACATGGAAGACATGGAAGTTGAACCTCACGAGTAGCGTCCAAGGGGGAGTTTGTTGATACATATTTTGTGGACGCGACTTGGTTCGGTTCAACTCGTTTTGGTTCGACCCGGTTAGGTTCGGCTCAAGCCCGACGTCACGACATTCCTCCGTCGTGCGTCCCAGAGCTCGACACGCGAAGCACGGAGAGCCGCAACCTATTCCCGTCGCCACATCATCATGACATCATCATGATGATGTCATGATGATGTCATAAAGTGGCTAGACTTGGCAAATGTGAATTTGAAATATCATGTACGTGCATGTACATGATGTTTGGTCCAATCAGCATGTTTGGGCCTCTCCTCTTGGGCCGAACCTCAACCCAATCGCACAAGATGAATCAAATATAAATACCGAAATCTTTAGTGATTTCGGTAGACAAGAACAGAGGTGTGTGTGACAGAAAAAGAAGAACCGCACAAGGAAGACACACCCGAGAGATTCAAGAGAGAGTTTGCAAAGATTGTTTTTGTAAACATTGAGCTTGTAACTGACTTTTCTTACGTATTAATACATTGGTGTTAATCGTTGAGTCTCGGTCTTGTATCTCGTGTTCTTGTCGTGTTCGTTCTCGGTTTGCCATTTCCGGTTGGATTCCGCACAACCGGGTTGGTTCGTACACAAGGATTAGGCGACTAGATCCTCCCCTAGCCGGACCTACAAAAATAATAATGTTTTTGGTGTTTTTTTTTAGGCTGGAGATATTTGGACACCCATCGCGCCTATTTTCACACCTTTGGTGCCCTAGACGCCTCGTATAGGTCTATACGAGGCGTCTATGCACTGAATTCAAGGGGGTCTGCGAGGGTGTCAGGCACATAGTTTAAGGAACCCTAGACGCCTCGTACAGAGCTATACGAGGCGTCTAAGATTGGGTTTTTTTTTTGGCTGAAATGAGGGGTGTTTTGGTGGGTTTTGGTATGGTTTTTGGATAGTTTTTGAAGATGTGTTTTTTATTGAAATTTTTTTTTGTTTTTAAAAAAAGTTATGTTTTTTTTTGTTTTTTACACTATAAAAAAGTTTTTGTTTTTTAAAAATGAACTATTTTAAAAATCGGCTCTTTAAATATATTATATCGATTAAATATTATAATGTTTTTTACATTTTACTTTTTTAAATATTATTCTTCCGATTAAAATTTTATCTCGTTCAAATATTCAAAACATATTTTGTTTCCGTATTATTTCAATTTAAGACAACAATCATTAAGTAACCGAATAATTGAAAACAAACATAAATATGACATAGATAAGATAACTTTGTACATCCATAACAAAAATATATAAGATAAGTTTGTACATCCATAATAAAAATAAAAACAACAACAGGTCTATGCATCCGAATCCGAATCCGAATCTGGCTGCTGCGGCTGCTGCTGCTGATGTGGTGCTCGAGGTGGTGGGAGCGGTATCGCGGGTAACCCATCTCTCTCGCGTCTATCCTGCAGCTCCCGAACCACCCAACCTATCAAATCGCTGAGTCTGTCAAGCTCTGCTCGTACCTCCGGATGTATCGGCGCAGCTCCTGGGGCATGACCTGGAATAGCGTGACGTGGAAACTGAGGCGCCCCGGCAGGTGGCGGTGGCTGTGGCATCGCTGCACCGTCTACATCCTGCGGAGGCTCCTCCACGGGCACTACATCAGCAGGATCTGCAGGAGGATAAACGGGCTCGAAATGCTCTGGTAGGGCCTCCTCTGTCCATATGCCCCCGTTGCGGTTTTTAAACCGCGTGCCAACTGCGAACCTCCTGATTACCCTCATCCCCCACAGCGACTGCATGCCCATCCGCGTCGGCATGACTGGCGGCGTCCGTAGATGTGGGTCCTCGTGCAGTACGAGGCCAAATGAACGGGCAATGACGGTCACGTACGCCCCGCCATACAAAAATCCGCGCTCCTGTTTGTGATGGGCGGAGGCGTAGTACTGGGCTAGACCGTGTGCTAGCGCGCACGGCCTCCTATACAACAAACAATAAAGGAAAAAAAGATCTGTAGTCGTACACCACTCACGGCTGTAGCCGCGCGCTGAAATCGAAGTAGCGAGCAAATGGTGCAGATACCTGCAGATAGTGTTAGCGAAATACAGAAACATAGATTAATAAACAATGCACATAATGACAAAAATTTAGCGAAATATAGATGAGTATGGATGGAGACTCAATCAATGTCCCCCAGAATGACAAAAATTTCTTCCAGTCTTCGTCTGTGAAGGCACCCTTGCAGTTCTTCATAACATTCTGTTGTATGTGCCACCTGCAAAGAAGCCTGGAGGCGTTTGGAAATACTTTAGCACACGCGCCCATAAGGGCTAGGTCTCTATCGGTTAAAATCACACGTGGCTCCATGCATTCATCCAACATTGACTTGACCCTCTGAAGCACCCACACAAAGTTATCACCCCGTTCTTTACTAACAACGGCATGCGCGATAATAAACGATTTGTTGGTAGGCGTCATACCAACAATCTGGATAAAGGGCATATTGTATATGTTTGTCTTGTACGTCGCATCGATCAGCATGACGTGGGGGAATGCACGCCACATGTCTCTCGAGTACCGATGAAGAAAGAAGATATCTGTTACGATCTCTGTTCCGGGTTCCTCCCGTGTCTCGTAAATAAAGTCGTTGTTTATCAGCTTGTTTTCTAGTGACTGCATGGGAGTCAATCCTTGTCTTTGTTCGGCTCTAATCTTCGCCACAATGTTTTGAACGTCTTTCAGAACATGAAACCTGTCGGGGTCCTGCTTCCTTATCGTTTGAAATATTTTGCGCGACTCCATGTTTTGAGCTGTCAGCTGCTCGATCAGTTTCATTTCGCTTGGAGTAAACCTTCGCACAAACGCGTGGGCCGACAGGTCCTCACAAAGTTCGTGGTTATGTTCAATTTTTCCGTCTTTAAACTCCCAGGTTTCATACGGGTGGTTTCGCACAGCCAGCAGGTAAAACGGGCAACCGGTTTTTTTGCTTCCGGCTTTTCTAAGTGTTGCTGTAGTCTGGTGCTCACCAGCACGATCACATTCAAGCCATACCCTCCGGATTATTCCACCGGTTTTCTTTGATCGACGGGTGACAATAACGAAACCATCCGCGTTTGCTATTTCTTGAATCCGATTCTTTAGTTCATCTAAAGAGTTGAAAACCTGTAATATCGACAATAATAATAAATAATTTTAATAAATAAATAATAATAATAATAATAATAATAATAATATTAATAATAATACTAATAATAATACTAATAACAATAATTACATAATTAAATAATACAAAAATAGTAATTAATACCTGCTTTTTTAAGTACGGACTGTCCTGGATGGGAGGTGTCTCACCACCATATCTACCATATCCACCATAACCACCGTCTCCTCCGTATCCACTGTATCCACCATCTCCTCTGTAACCACCGTCTCCTCCGTATCCACCGTCTCCTCCGTATCCACCGTCTCCTCCGTATCCACCGTCTCCTCCGTATCCACCGTCTCCTCCGTATCCACCGTCTCCTCCGTATCCACCGTCTCCTCCGTATCCACCGTCTCCTCCGTATTCACACCCGTATCTATAATCCGGATACCCTTGTTGCGTCAGATAACTTGGTTGACAAGCATGGTATGAGTCATCTACAGGGGGTGTTTCATCAACAGGGGGATGATTGTTCAAATCTAGAAACGGTTTGTTTTGTTCTCCTTGTATACTAGACACAACCTCCTCTTGCTCATTAGAATCGGGAACGCAAGACTCCTCCAAAATAAAGAACCGTATCATCATTAGAAAATAATAAACTAAAACAAAAACTAATTAAAACATTTAAGTACCTGTACTGTTACCGGATCGCTTTCGGGCACCCAGTTCTCGCTATAATACTGCCCGAAGACATAGTTGCCGTCCCAGTATGATGACATTTCAACACTTCGGGATGATAATAACACAAATTAAATGTCGTCCCAGAATGAAAGAAGAAGAAGAAGAAGCAGAATGAAAGAAGAACAAGCAAATGTTTTAAGTATTTGGTTCGATGCTATGGACAAACCATACACTGTATGTTGCACTTTTTCATAAGCCATCGACGCCTCGTATAGCTCTAGACCCCTCGTATATCTTTTTGTCACCTGTAGAAGACGCCTCGTATAGGTCTATACGAGGCGTCTTATTGCCTCGTATCCATCCCTCGTACAGACCTATACTCCCCGTCTGATGTGACTGATTTGACATTGTGCTTTGTTGCAGAGATGGTCGGAAAAGTAACCCTATACGCCTCGTATAGGTCTATACGAGGCGTCCTGAAGGGTGTCAAAATAGGCATAAAGGTGTGTAAATATGTAGACCCTTTTTTTTATCTTGGATAATTCATCAACTCATCATTCGGGTTTGTAGAATTTTTTTATCAACGTTTGGCTGCTCTTGCTATTGTGACTCTGAATGAAGCCATCAGTAAGTAAAGAAACCTTAATCAATATCTATTTTTCATTCTTTTTATTATTCGCTACTAATTGTGTTTGAAAACATATATTTACAGGTTTGGGAAGCCTATGAGAGTTAATCGGGCATATGCCAGTCAAAGAGAAGATACGTCAGGTTTGTTAATGTATTAACAATATTAACTTCTAAGTCAATATTTCATTATCTTGATTCTGTAGGCCTATCGAAGTTAATTGGACATATGCCAGTAACCAAAGAGAAGATACATTAGGTTTGTTAATGTAATAATTCTTATTATGAAGCTGTGACTACCTGCATTTTCTATGTAACTTAAGGTTAGCAGGTCTCACATGTGTCATTTAGTTTTGTAATGAACGCTTTTAAATATATAATCATTCATTTTGGTGTATGCAAATTGCATTCCGTTGGATCTTTTGTGAGAAAAATGCTACTTATGGTACTTGTAGATTTGTGAGCCTGCGATTGTAAGGTAGGTTATTTGTTCATATCATTTGTATTGTTGCTGCATTGGACATTTTTAAATGCGCATATCTTTCAATTTGTGTAAATATTAGTTGGATGACTAATTTTAACGGTTCCAACTTAAAGAGATCAAGTTATGTATTTTGGTTAGGAAGGATGTCGTTTATTTAATGAGAATTGTAAATTGTTAAGACATGGTTACCTAAGATGGTTTTTTTTTTCTTTAAGAATATTAGATCTCGATCAAGTCGGGGAAGTAGAGCAACTGCTATTCATATATATTTTCTTATTTGATGGCAATCCAGGTTGGTCTGTTGATGAAGCTCGCAGACACTTTTTAACAAATGTTCTTGATATATATGCTGAGATCGGGATATCAGACAAATGGACTGCTATGTTAATAACTTTAAAAATTACATGCTTACTGATTTTGTTGCTTATTATTCTCTAAAAGCTCTAAACTGGACCGTGTACGATTCTTGTCTTTATTAAATGGTGAAAGGTACAATTCTTTAAAAGGTATTTACTGCCCTTGCTATTATAATTGTTGATTATCAGAGGTGATTTGAACCTTTTCTCTTTAAAATGTGTTTAGAGGATTCTAAAGTTGGTTTGTTTGTTGTGACTATGTTCGTCCTCCATTAAAATGCTTATTATGTGGTCATCATGCAGCTTGCAATGGGTTTTATGGTATATTTAGTTTAATGTATGTTGTCATGTTTTGCTGCTCATGTGGTTTTTTGTATGTCTATTGTCGTTGTGATGACCAAACTTCAATAGTATGTAACTGCTCAAAATAAAGCCTACTTATTTGGTATATAAAATTCAAGTTACATTACTGATTTTTATTTGATTAGAAGCATGAATACTAGAAAAAGAATAAGTAAAAATGCCGATCATCTGAACCCTGTCCTCTTTTTGATAGACATTATGTTCAATTACTTACTTTTAAACTTTATATAATTATTATTTGTTAAACCCGTGTGTCACACGGGCCCATAACCTAGTAATGATAATAATAAAAAAAAAAAAAAAACCATCAGCTTGATCTTAACCGTTATCCCAGACCAACGGTCCAGATTCACACACACCAGAAAACCAAACACACACAAAGCAAACCACAATAAAACCACCACCGTTTCATCACAGCAGCACCTCATAATCATCATCCAAACCCTAATTTCACCACAAACCATCTTGGTTTTAAAAAGCGAGAGGCGCACAAAAGCGACGAGGTCTAAAATTGAGGCGCGAAGCGCAAAGCGCAAAAGCGGTGGGCTTTTCGTACCCGAAGCGCAAGATGTTTAAATAATTTTTTTTTATATATCCCATCTGTAGGTCCCTCGGAGGTTGAGGTCAAACCTAATCCTTGTTATATCTAACACACTAGCAAGTGCGGAATCCAAGCTAGCATGCAAACCGGAGTTTATGTGAGAACACAAGCCACAAAGAGAAAGGTAGACACACAAGACTCAACTATTAACACCTCTGTATTAATACTATGAAAGTCAGTTACAGCACAAGGTTTACAAATGTATTCTGTAAACTCTCTCTCTCGTGTGTGTTCTCTCTTGTCCCTGTCTCACTCTTGTCTCTCTTAGAATGAAGTGAACACATTACATGGGTATATATACCCGTCACAGCTCGTCTGGTCGAAGGATCATATAGACTGATCGAAAGATCATCTATCGATCT
>JARYGA010017573.1:0-22190 GCA_030545235.1 Helianthus tuberosus
ATACCAATCTGTCATACCCCCAAAATACCACAAGCAGAGTATCACCGCTAGGCGTGCGACATACCAGGATCTTAGCCACCAATCACATTGAACTCATAAGTATATTTAAATTAAACTTTCATTCATTAACATTAAGAGTTGCACATTACAAATCATTCACCGTATACAGCGGAAGCATAATTCATTCGTTGAGTGTTTATAAACCATATGTAAAAACCATTAGACTTGTGTTGCGATTCCACGCATCTCGACCCATGACCACTCCAGCCTCCCAGACAGCAAGTCCCAAAGATATGCACCTAAAGGCCTGCAAGGCATGTAACAACGAAATCAACAACAAAGTTGAGCGAGTTCACAGTTGGGTGTTTGTTTTAGTTATTCCAAAAACATAGTTTCCTTTAACTGCCATCCTTGCCGTGGGGGTTACCCCATAGTTGAAAACATGATTTATTTTATCCCATTTACTCTGGCAATCCAGCCGTGGGGGCTACCCCGTGGTTACAATACTAGACTCGTTACCATATCGACCACTGACTTTAGTCATGTTTATGTGCCCTTAGCGTCAATGTCTATCATCATTGACGTGCGCAGATCCATTAGTTCACGCCCGTCCTCTGCGTCACGGTGTGAGGCTTGTCAAACCTAAATAGCGCCATCTAACTAATGACCCGCTCACCATTGGCCCGGCGATTAAGTCGATATAAAAGGAGGGACTTCGTGATAGAGTTTTGGTCTAGTGAATTTTAAACTGTCCAAGAGGACGAGGAATTACCTTCCTTAACCCATACTGTCCTACCCAAGAAGGACGAGGAAATCGCTATTCCTTAACCCATTCCCAACCCACCGGGAATCCCATGCCTTGTAGAAAGTGTGAACTCACCTCGGTTTGCTCGGCAGATACACAAAGAGGTCAATCAAGCAGCTAGTGGTCAACCACCTCCTAACATGGTTACCATACAAGTCAGGTCTAGGTTCAAGTAGTGCACGTAGGTTTACACATAAGCTAGCGAGTCACGAACACATAACGATCATGACATACACATAGAACATGTTAAACAGTATCAGACAAGTACACGTGGTTGCCAAACTTGTGCGATTCAGACGATTCTACAAATAAAGCCCAATCGATGTCCGGCCCAACCTGTTGTGCGATCAGCACAGCCTTGTGCGATCCATAACAGATTGTGCGATCCATCTCAAATCCAGCCCAATAAAGCATGCAGTCCAAACTAGTGCGGCACAATTAGTTACCAGTTAACTAATCTTGTGCGGTCCATATACCTTGTGCGATTACAAATGACTTGTGCGACTGAAACCTACTTGTGCGACTGAGTTTTGGGCTTTAAGGCCCAACAACCTAATAGGGTCAAACAGTTGTGTGTAGCCCAAGACTTGTGCGATCAGCACTGCCTTGTGCGATCCACATGTCTTGTGCGATCATGCAAAATTCTAAGTTGTACACAGTGTATTAATAGTTGCACCTTAGCATAATCTAGCTTGTGCGACTGGCCTACCAAACTTTCTAAAATCATGCAATCTGTTTCTCAATTAATACCAATATTCACGCCAATCGGTTACAAGCAATTCAACAGTTTCCAATTCCACATTAATTGACTGAATCAATCATTTACCAAATAATTCCCATGAACCCTAATTGATACTAAATCATAATACTAGCTCGATCATCAACACAATCGGATTAAACAATTTAATTTCCTTGGACTCTAAGCCTAGGTTAGATCATGAACAAGATTTAAACATTCATTCGGATCATCATGCTACAGATTCAAACACTATCATGCACCTTAACTCATAATCATCAACAATTCAACAACCCTTAACCGGATTCGCACAATGCAACTGTTTCATCCTATGTACATCTAACATCATACGATATCCATTTAACATGAACAATCCCATCATCTTCACATATTGAAATTGAACACTTATTTCCAAATCAATCATTAAAGTTTTCGACAACATATCTATTAGCGTGAAACCCTAATCGATCACATAACAAAGCAACATCAAGAATATGGCAATCAATGAATGATGAATGCTAACCAGAAATCAAAGAGACTAATCTGATCGAGATGGAAGAACTTTGAGTGGAAGGGGTTGCCGTCGAACCAAGATGGAGAGAAGAGAGAACCAGGGTTTGTGTGTTTTCTTGTGTTTAGAGGATAATGAGGGTTATACACCAACCCCTTAGTGTTATGCGAATATTATAAGGATCGGGCCCAGCTTGGGCTTCGGTTGTGTTGGATTTGGGCCGAGCACCATCATGTGCGGCCTTGAGGAATGTGTGACCCAAAGAGGGTGTTGCACGATCCGACTCAAATTGTGCGGTTGGATTTGTGTTGTGCGACCACAATACATATATACATACATTACACATAACCACATAGCATACTAAGCACAACATTCCATTAATATCAGCGTGTAACCTAATCACATAACGTTCAAACGTGTTACACATCAAGATACATGAAAGGTTTGAAATACGAGTTGTCACAGATATGTCTAGTCTTTTGGTGCACACGAGGTTCCTTGATTTGAGCAATCACACCCTCGTTATCACAAAAGATCTCTAGGGGGTCTTGAATGGTAGGGACCACTCCTAGGTCGGCTATGAATTTCTTCAACCATGCAGCTTCTTGGGCTGCCAATGAAGCGACGATGTATTCTGATTCTGTAGTGGACAATGCTACCACATCTTGTTTTGAGCTCTTCCAAGAGACTGCTCCTCCATTTAAAATGAAGACATACCCTGATTGTGATCGAGAATCACTTCGATCGGTTTGGAAACTCGCGTCCGTGTAACCCTTTACAACGAGTACCTCTTCACCAGATCCATATATTAAAAACATGTCCTTAGTCCTTCTAAGGTATTTTAATATGCACTTAACAGCTTTCCAATGACTGTTACCTGGATTTTGCTGGTATCTGCTCGTCATGCTCAAGGCGCATGATATGTCCGGTCAAGTGCATATCATTGCATACATGATGGATCCTATAGCAGACGCATATGGTTCTCCTTTCATTTTCTCTTGCTCATCCTTTGAGCTTGGACATTGAGATGTATTCAATATTGTCCCCTTTTGAATAGGTACAAAACCTTTCTTAGAGTTCTCCATTTGGAACCTATTCAAGACTTTGTCAATGTATGCACTTTGGTTTAAACCTATCAAGCGCCTTGATCTATCCCTATAGACCTTTATTCCCAGAATGTAGGCGACTTCACCAAGATCCTTAATGGAAAAACAACTTCCAAGCCAAGCTTTTACACCTTCCATGGTTGGAATATCATTCCCAAATAGTAGAATGTCATCGACAAACAGTACTAAGAAAGTGATGATGCTCCCACTAGCTTTCTTGTACACACAAGCTTCATCGCCGTTCTTGATGAATCCAAAATTTTTAATTTCTTCATCAAAACGGTGATTCCAACTTCTCGATGCTTGTTTCAATCCATGGATTGATTTCTTTAACTTGCATACTTTGTCAGGATGCTTTGGATCGACAAAACCTTCAGGCTGAACCATATAGACATCTTCATCAAGATATCCATTTAGAAAAGCCGTTTTGACATCCAATTGCCAGATCTCATAGTCATAATATGCAGCTATGGCAAATAATATCCTGATTGACTTTAGCATCACCACAGGCGAGAAGGTCTCATCATAATCAATCCCTTGAGTTTGAGTGAAACCTTTTGCTACAAGTCTTGCTTTGTAAGTATCCAAGTTACCATGCATATCTGTTTTCTTCTTGAAAACCCACTTACTTCCAACTACTTTAGAGTTAAGTGGTGGCACAACCAATTCCCAGACTTGGTTGTCATACATGGATTGCATCTCTATGTTCAAGGCTTCAAGCCATTTGTCAGAATCGGATTTTGACATTGCTTCATGGTATGTGGTTGGTTCATCTGAATCTACCACGTAGCATCCATCCATGAAAAATCCATATCTTTCAGGTGGACTACTAATTCTACCAGATCTGCGAACATTTTGTGTGTTCTGATCAACCTCTTGATCGTTATGAACAACCTCTTGTCGAGTGCTAGTATCAACCAAATGTGTGTCGTCTTGTAGTTCTTGATCCTCCTCAAGTTCCACTGTTCTATCACTAGTTCCTTCCATAAGGAACTTAGCTTCTAAGAACTTACCCTTTCGAGCAACAAATACCTTTTGATCGGTTGGATCGTAGAAATAATATCCTATATCATCTTTAGGATATCCTACAAAGATACACTTAGTGGATCGGACTTCCAATTTATTTGGGGTGTATTGCTTAACATAAGCTTCACAACTCCAAACCCTTAGGAATGATAATGATGGAGGGTTTCCATGCCATATTTCAAAAGGTGTCTTTTCCACTTTCTTGGTTGGGGCCATATTTAGTATACGAACTGCGGAGAGCAAAGCGTAACCCCAAAACCGTTGGTGCATGTTTGTGACAACAGCTTAGATTTGGTCTTTGGATATCTTGTAATTAAAAAACGATAAACAGTTAGCGGGTTTAGCTTTGTAATAGTTGAATAATAAAGTTTGGGCTAAACAAAACCCATATTGGGTCATAGGGGATGAAATGGGCTTGCCCATGTAGGAAACTCTAGCCCAAGTAGCAACCTTGTGTTATATAAACAAGGTGAGGCTTTAGGGTTTAGGTTAATCAGCCAAAACAGTTTTTGAGAGAGCAATTTCGTGAGAGACATAGTCTTGGACGAAATCTTGTGTGGTTAGGGTTTAGATTGATTGTAATTCTTGTGAGATTGATAATCAATAGAAACCCGGTTTGAAAGTGATTTCTGTTTCTACACATTCTGCTATATTCTGATCAAGAGGATTCCTCACTCTTGATTAGATTGACAATTCTGTGAAAGATCCATACGTCAAGGGGACCTACAATTGGTATCAGAGCATTAGGCTCTTGAAGGCTCGGTTCAGAATTGTGATTGGCAGAAACAGGGAGTATGTTCGAAAATCTTGAAACCTGAAAAACTAGGGTTTCGAAATTTTTTGTGTTTTTGATAAATTTTTGAAATTCCTTGGCTGTTTTGATCTTCTGCTTTGTTTTATTGCTGTTTTGCAGGATTTCTGGAAAGAATTAGTTGATTCTGGAAAAGTTTTCGGCTGATAGACTTGAAGATTCGAAGACTGTTCTTCGTGTTCTTCACGTTGTTCATTTGTTCTTCGCTGTTTTTCGTAAATTACTGATTTTTTTGCTGTTTCGATTCTGCAGGAAAGTGTTGATAGAATCCAGAAAATCATCAAAATTTTCGAGAAGATTGAATTTCCATATTTACTGATCTACGAAATTAATAGACCGGCGAAATTAACGGATCCAACATTTTTACCAGCGAATTTGTGACTTGATTACTCGGTGACCGGCGAAGTTAAATCCAAAGGCGACTTTGGTAACCGTATAATTTTCCACAGCGAAATTATTACGGTTTTCGACGACTTTACAAGTCGTCGTAATAGCGAAATAACCAGCGAAATTGACATGTCTGTTCAGCGAACTAGATCTGCAAAATTTACATAACCAGCGAATTTAGCAGCATAACTAGCGAAATTAATAGCATAACCAGTGAATTTAACAGGGTGGAATTTCAGTTGGCAAGCATCGATAAAATTTGACTGTTTTGCAAATAGAAATTGACATGTAGCTCGTTTGACAGAACCGTCTGCACCGCTGAATTCCTCGTATATCTAATATCCCGAATTCGGTTTTCGATATTATATATCATTGGATTCGTCTTTTCGAGATGATTCTAACGGTGTAATTTGGTAACCACTATTTTCGGAGATATTTTGTACGGTTTTACCAGTCTGTTGCGTTAAAATGTCGAACATGACGAATTTGAATGCACCTAAGATGATGAGGGTGGAGAATTATCTTACATGGAAGGACAACTTCAAATCCTTCATTGAATCTCAGGATGCTCGCATGTGGATCTGTATAGAAGATGGGTATACAAACCCAACACACGATTTTGAGGGCAAACCACGTCGAACAGACTATGTGAACATGCAAGAGGATGACAAAAAATGTATGAGGTTGAAAAGAGAGCCTTGGCTGCGATAAAGATGTCGTTACCTGATAGCATCAAGCATACCTTCAAAAAGTACACTAATTCAAAGGATATGTGGGTTGCATTACAAAAGCGATGTCAGGGAAATGAGAGTGCCACTCAGGCATTCATGGCAGAGATAGTGCCAGTTGATGAGGCTGAAACTACTGTGAGTGATGCTGAATATGAAGTGAAAAATGCTGAAGCAAAAGTGGATGCTGAAGTAGAGAAAAAGAGTGAAGCTGAACAGGTTGTTGCTGATGAAACCTCAGAAGTTCATGAGAAAGAGGTACCATCTAATTTTGTATGTTTAAGATGTCGTGAACTATAGGGTGAGGTTGACAGGTTGTCAACACAAAAACCAAAGTCTGGTAAGCGAGATGTCTAACATAAAAGAGTCAATTTTTTTTGCTAAAAGAAATGAATCGTCATACTTGAAGAAGATAAAAGGTTATGAAGCTGAAATTGAAGCTTTAACTTACAAACTAAATGAAAAACTTCAAGTCATAGACTTAACTCATGACATGATGGCTGAGAAAACAAAAGAGATTTCTGAAAAATGCAAAGAGTTGTCAGATGCACAACTCAAAATTGTTGAACTTGAAAAGAAATTGAGTCAATTCAGAGATTCGTCTTTTGTAATGAAACACATGATGGGTGGGTTAAAGAAGAGTAATGACAAGACCAGTGTGGGCTTCTAGGTATTTAATGAAGTTCCACCTCCTCTTAGTCATGACTATTCATTCCTGCCTAGTGAAGATGGGCTAGCAGACTTTATGGCATCTGCACCAAGTAATTTCGCATCCACATCAAGTCAAGGTGATGGATCTGAGAGTGATGATGCTAAGAAGAACAATAACAAGGAACCTTTGAAAAGGAAAAATTCACCGCCTAAGAATAAAAATCAAGCTTTTTTTTAAAAAGATTAATTTTGTTCAAGGTAGTGATATGAAAAATGAAACAATTGTTATTGAAAATGAATCAAATGTAGAGTTTGCTAAAAATAAAAACAAAGAAAAATCTGAATCCAAGCAAACTAAACAAGGTTCATCCAAGGGATCATCACCATCTGATAAGGGATCTACCTCAGAGACTCCAGCTAAGAAGTCTTTGAAAAGGAGATCGTGCTTCAAGTGTCACATCAAAGGACATGTAGCTAGCTGCTGTCCTAACAAAAGGAGTGAAGCACAAATTAGTGAAAAACAGAGAGGGAAATCACCAGAGAAGAAAGGTGATAGTGAGGAGAAAGGCTCAAATTCTCCAAAGAAATCTGCTCCTAAGCAACCAGAGGGTGTTGCTGTTGGTGTAGATAAGGCTGAAAAAGGAACTCCACAAGTTCCTCGTTTTCAAAGAAATCAACCAAGATTTCAGCCTAGATCTCCACCAGGCAGATATGAGAGACCTAGAAGTAGTTCACCAAGGATGAACAATTATAATTCTAATAATTTCAAAAGTCAAGGTCAATATCAAAATCGATACCAAAATAATGGTGGTCGAACTTTTTATAACAATGGCTTTAGAAATTATAACAATCAAGCTTCTTGAAATCAAAATTTTCAAAGGTCAAATAGTCCAAACACATATAGGAACCCTCAGGACCAGAGACCTTATGGAAATCATGCCCCGTTTCCATCAACAGGTCTGAGATCCAAGACTTCTCTTCGGAGTAATGGATATTGGATGGATGTTCCAGTGGTTGGTGAATTTGGATGACCCAAGACCATTAAGGCTTAGGTCCCCCAATCTAACTAATTTCTTAGTTGGTGTGTGTAGGAGCTGCTAAGGAGGATTATCAACTTATGTTGATAGTGGCTGCTTCAGGCACATGAAGGGGGATGTGAGATTGTTGATATATTTATATTGATTGATTTAAATTGAAGTTCAAAGTGCTGAGTCGACACACTAGATAACCTGGCAGATCTTTATACTAAAGCTTTTGACAGGGCTCGCTTTGAACTCAACGGGATGAGGAATCCTGAATAACTGGTTTTTTCATAAGAATTTTGTAAATAGTTTACTGCTTTTCTTAAAAATCAAAAACATAAAAAAATAGAAAATTAAAAATGAGTTATCACTGTGTGAAAAGAAGAAATGATAGTACAACAGCAAGTTAGACTGTCATAGTCAAACTGAATTAAATTGCTTATGTGTGATAGCAGCTTCATCATACGATGTACCAGTAGGCAAAAAGCATGAAATAATCAACTTACCAATGTGATATAAACCTAAATGAACTGTGTATGAGTGGGGAACACATCAGTGGTGTATGGTTTAATGACCTTAAATCTTGCATTGATAGATTGCCAAAATCTGAAGTTTTGGGTCTTTATACTGTTAATTCATCTGGGGATATCAGGGGTGTCCTTCTGCTGCATCCAAATACATGCTGACCTAGACACACCCAGGATATCTTAAAAGAGCTAAAAATGCTAAAACCCAAAAATGATGAAGCTCTCATAGAGAGTTATTCAAAAGTGCAAAATGCATAATTCGTACCAAAAAATGGTATTTGTCTTAGCCCTCGTTAGATATTTTGGTCTCTCTGCTGTATGGAAGTACTGATGTGTTCACCAATTATCTAAACATTGAAAAATAAAACGCATGAATTCAGTATTGTCACACCCCCAAAATCCACACGCGGAATATCACCGCTTGGAGGCGTGACTGACCAGGATCAAGCCACCAACCATATTGAACATATAAGTAATAAGTAAAAGTAAATGTAATCCATCACAATACAATTGGTGTTCAATCAGAAACATAGTATAGGTAGCGGAAGCATAGTATGAAAATCCAACACAAGTGTTTAGTTTATAGAGTCATAAAGTTTTCATCAAAACATCCACAATTCGTGCCCACAACGACCGCGCCTCCCGTGCAAGCTCCAAGAGTACCTATGGTCCTGCAAGGCATGTAAGAGGAAGTCAACAACTAGTTGAGCGAGTTCACAGAAAGTAAGTTCGTTGCATAACTATGCGTTATTAGCTAAGCCGTTGTGTAGATTCAACTGGTGGGGGCTTCCCATGTTGTATGTACTATCAGTGGGGGCTTCCCATGTTTGTATTTACTATCAGTGGGGGCTTCCCATGTTTGTATTTACTAGACTAGTTGTACCATAAGTGTTCTTCTTAACCCGAGAACAGTAGTACGTACGAGGTTTACGTAGGCTTTATGTAAGTGCCCTTCTCAACCTGAGGACAGTGGTACGCGGGGGTTTACGTAGGTTTTACGTAAGTGTCCTTCTTAACCCGAAGAAAGTAGTATGTATGAGTTTACGTAGGTTTTACGTAAGTGCCCTTCGTAACCTGAGGACAGTGGTAAGTACAAGTTTACGTAGGTTTTACGTAAGTGTCCTGCCTAACCTGAGGACGATGGTAGATAGTCTAGTAGCAGTGTAAGTACGAGTAATTGTTCAATCCCATTATTCAAAACCCATTCCCTAACCCGGGAATCCCATGCCTTGGTAAAAGTGTGAACTCACCTTGGTTTGCTCGCTATGCTAAGTTAAGTGCTCACAAGAAATCAGTCAAGTCCTATATTTATACACGTATGTTCAATCAGTACAGGATTGTAAGGTTTCGCATGCAATCAATATCACAGAGTGTGTTTGACAGTTACATCATGCAATGCATAAACAATTAATCATTCCATACGAGGTTCCAAATCACATGTAAGTCCCTTACTAAGTTGTCATACTTAACAGAGTTAATCATGCTTGACATACTTAACATTGAGATGACATACTTAACATACATGACATGCTCAACATAGATATGTACCCTAGTCAACATGCTTAACAAAATCAATACATCTAACATAGTTAACGTACGTAACAGAGCTAATCGGAAACAACAGGGTAAAATCAGAATTAACCGAGTTAACAGTCTTAACTTAACAGGGTTAGCAGCTAACGGAATTACTGTGTCAGTCATTCAACGAAATCACATATATGCGGCGAAATCACCCATTTGCTAAAACCCTTGTTGGCGAAAACACTATCTTGGCGAAATCACCTTCTGGCGAAAACACTTGGGCGACGAAATCCCAATGTGTTTTCGTTGAGTCGTGTTTTCGTTGAGGGTGAGTGTTTTCGTCGGCCTCAACAATAAATCATCATCATCACAGCAGTTAACAATAACACCATGATTACTAATCATATCTCTGATGTAATCGATACCCTATGCATAACAAGAATGACTAGCCGAATATGATGAGGTGATCACATGCAACCTAGCCGCCAATTCCTATGCCATCACATGCAACACCTTAAATTTGGTTGCACCTACCGACTGCATTCTCTCTAATCAAACATGTATGACTTTAACAAATTACACATTCATAAAGAACATCACATGTCTACTGACATAGGAAATCATGCTCTATCATATTATAACCGATCCAATAGCAAGCATTCAAAAATAGCATCCATTCATTTATTATTAAAGGATTTACATATTCTTACAATTTGTCAAGATCACATGTTGGACAATAAATAAGATTCAGTAGGTCACACTCATATCATTCAATATTAATCATTCAATCATGACAATCATGCGATACTTCTTACATACAAAGCATTAATACGAAATCCTCAATACTGAGTTAATATAATTATCATACATTAATTTGAACATGCATCGAGATCTATTCAACTGCTATCATAACATCAGATCTAACCCACATGATGAACATAAACCCTATCCATCCTTCATTATAGCATTCAAGGACATGCATATATACACAACATCAACCGAACCTTGACAGAGACCATAACACAACCAATCATAATCTCAGTTTATAAGAATTCCTATCAAAACAATCAATCCAAATCACAACATGATTACATAACCGTTTACAATCACTATATAACAATCATCTAATATGCGTAACAACAATCCGAGAGGATAAACTAACCAAGAGACTAGCAACGTAGCAACGGTTACCAAAGAGCTAGAACTTGCCATCGGGTTCAAAGGTAGTGAGAGAGAGTGAGGAAGTGTGATTAGGGTTTTGCCAATTAACAATTCATGTAAAGCTTAGGAGTTAAAACACTAAACAACCCGTCACTGGGCCAAGGCCCATTTTTGGTTTTCGTTGCCTTCATGGTGGATGAAAACTCATAGTGTTTTCGTGGGGTGAGGTGATTTCATGAGGGGGTGTTTGGCATAATTTAATTAAACAACAAAATATTAAATCAAACTATATAAATCACTTACACACAATTATAATGCACATCAAATATTCTTATCAGAACCACACTTTGCAAATAGGTACAAGATTAAATCGAATAGAGACCTTGAAAACTAGGGTTGTCACATTATCCCCAACTTGAAAGAAATTTTGTCCCGAAATTTAGTACGTACTCACTGAGGAAGCTAGTTAAGTTGCATGGTTTTCCTGGTTTTTCCTGGGGTGTCACATCCTCCCCCCGTTGATCTGGAATTTCGTCCCGAAATTCCGTAGCTTCAGCCTCAGTAGTGGTTGTACTGTTTGCGAATAGTTTAGGATACTTTTGTTTCATTTGATCTTCGCGTTCCCAGGTGAACTCTGGGTCGTGACGGGAGTTCCAACGAACACGAACAAGAGGTATTCTAGTGTGCTTGAGGACCTTAACGTCTCGGTCCATGATTTCAACTGGTTCCTCGACGAATCGCAACTGATCATCGATAGTGAGCTCCTTCAAAGGAACTATGAGGGTCTAATCTGACCGACACTTCTTCAGATTCGACACATGAAAAACGTTGTGAACTGCACTGAGTTTTGCGGGCAGGTTTAGTTTGTAGGCTACCTTGCCTATCTTCTCAATGATTTCGAACGGTCCGACATATCGCGGATTGAGCTTGCCCCGTTTGCCAAAACGAACCACACCCTTCCCGGGTGAAACTTTGAGTAGCACTCGATCCCCAACTTGGAACTCGAGTGGTTTCCGGCGCTTGTTTGCGTAGTCTTTCTGATGGTCGTGAGCTGCCGCCATGCGTTGCCGTATCTGAGCAATTCTTTCCGTTGTGTCCACTACAAGTTCTGGACCCGTGATCTGACTATCACCCACCTCTGCCCAACAAAGAGGTGATCGGCATTTACGCCCGTACAATGCCTCGAATGGAATGGCTTGAATGCTGGAGTGGTAACTATTGTTATACGAAAACTCCACCAATGGGAGGTGTTTCTCCCAGCCATTGCCAAAATCAATTACACATGCCCGAAACATGTCTTCTAAATTTTGAATAGTGCGCTCAGACTGCCCATCCGTCTGAGGGTGATAAGCTGTGGTCATGTCTAATCGAGAGCCAAAAGATTTGTGCATTGCTTGCCACAGTTCAGAAGTAAAACGTGCATCACGATCGGAAATAATAGAGGCTGGCACCCCGTGCCTCGAAACCACTTCCTTAAGATAGACGTCTGCTAGAGTGGAGAACTTATCCATTTCCTTGATAGCCAAGAAGTGTGCAGACTTTGTGAGTCAATCCACGATCACCCAAATAGTATCATTCCCATGTTGAGATCTAGGCAAGCCAATAACAAAATCCATGGAAATTTGCTCCCATTTCCATTGTGGTATCTCTGGTTGTTGGAGTAGGCCCGATGGTTTCTAATATTCCGTTTTGACTCTCGCACAAGTCAAACACTTGCTAACGTAAGTTGCTATATAAGCTTTCAAGCTAGGCCACCAATAGGTAGTTTTCAAGTCATGGTACATCTTATCCGAACCAGGATGTACTGAGTAGCGAGACTTATGAGCTTCATCCATTACAAGCCCGCGTAAGTTGCCATAGAGTGGGACCCAGATGCGTCCCGTTACATTGTAGGCGCCGTCTGCCTTTTGTTCTAACCGTTGCCTTAAGCCGCGTAGAGCTTCAGCCTTGACGTTTTCTGGTTTCAATGCTTCTACCTGAGCATCTCGTATCTGAGAAGAAAGACTAGACTGAATAGTGAGTTTCAACGCTCGTACACGCCTAGGTGTAGTATCCTTTCGACTGAGGGCGTCAGCCACCACATTGGCTTTGCCCGGATGGTACTTTATAGCAGATTCGTAATCGTTTAAAAGCTCGACCCATCGACGTTGACGCATGTTCAACTCTTTCTACTTGAAGATATACTCGAGACTCATGTGATCGGTGTAGATGGTGCACTTGGTACCGTACAGGTAATGTCTCCATATCTTGAGCGCAAAAACAACAGCTCCCAGCTCTAATTCATGTGTAGTGTAATTCCGTTCGTGAATCTTAAGTTGGCGCGAAGCATAAGCAATGACTTTATCCTGATGCATCAACACACATCCAAGACCCTGAATGGATGCGTCGCAATAGACCACAAAATTGTCTGTGCCCTCTGGCAATGAAAGAATAGGTGCGCTACAAAGTCTATCCGTTAAGTACTGAAATGCTGATTCCTGTGCATTTCCCCAACGATAAATAACGCCTTTCTGAGTTAGTGAGGTGAGGGGTTGTGCAATCTCGGAAAAATCCTTAATGAACCTTCTGTAGTAACCTGCCAAACCCAAGAATTGGCGAATTTCCGTTGGTGTGCGAGGTGCAGGCCAGTTCTTAATCGAGTCTACCTTAGATGGATCAACATGAATCCCATCCTTGTTTACCACGTGGCCTAGAAAGTGGACTTCACGAAGCCAGAAGTCGCATTTTGAAAACTTGGCGTACAGCTGTTCTGCTCGAAGGAGTTCCAAAATGAGTCGTAAATGCTGCTCGTGTTCCTCCTGACTCTTCGAATAGATCAGGATGTCGTCGATGAAAACAATAACGAAGTTGTCAAGATAAGGTTTGCACACTCTGTTCATAAAGTCCATGAAGACTGCTGGTGCGTTTGTTAATCCAAATGGCATGACCAGAAACTCGTAATGGCCGTAGCGTGTTCTGAATGCTGTTTTGGAGACGTCCTCGTCCCGGACTCTCAGTTGATGGTAGCCTGACCTCAGATCAATCTTTGAATAGTAGCTCGACCCTTGCAGCTGGTCGAACGAGTCGTCGCTGCGTGGGAGAGGATAGCGATTCTTCACGGTCACCTTGTTCAGTTTGCGGTAATCTATGCACATGCGGAAGGTACCGTCCTTCTTCTTCACAAATAATACTGGAGCTCCCCAGGGCGAAGAGCTAGGACGAATGAAACCCTTATCCAAGAGTTCTTGTAATTTCTTAGACAGTTCTTCCAGTTCGGTTGGAGCTAAGCGATAAGGTGCTCGAGCTATGGGTGCTGCTCTAGGAGCTAGCTCGATTTGGAATTCGACCTGGCGATGAGGCGGTAGACCAGGTAATTCCTCAGGAAACACTTGAGAAAATTCGCGTACAACTGGAATATCCTCAATCTTCTTCTCTTTCGTTGATGCGTCAGTAACAAGTGCTAAAATAGCAGTGTGGCCCTTTCGTAAACACTTCTGGGCCTTCAGGAAGGAGATGATGCCCACCATAGCACCACTCATGTCGCCTTGAATTTCGAGAGGTTCCTTGCCGGAACTGGGAATACGAACAATCTTCTCTTTGCATAGGATCTCTGCTTGCTGTTGGGACAACCAATCCATCCCACTTTCATTTATTGTCACTGGGAATAGCAGAAGTAGTAGTAGCAGTAGCACCTATACGCTTAGGCAGCTTGTTCTGTTCCACTGCCTGGTCTGTGAGACGATGAGCAAGACGAGTAACATCTTGAATAGTAGCAAGGTTAGCAGCAGTTACATGGCTTTGAATCTCTGGTACTAAGCCTTTGAGGTACAGCTCAATGCACTTGATGGGAGGATCCACCATAGTTGGGCACAAAATTGCCAGTTCGTTAGATCGCTTCGTATACGCCTCTATCTCTGACCCTGTCATCTTCAAGTTAAAGAATTCCACTTCCAGTTTGTGGATGTCATCACGATTACAGTATTCACGTTTGATCAGTTCCTTAAAATCATTCCATGGGGTGGCATTAGCAGCCGCCAGCCCCAACATCTGAACTTACGCGTTCCACCAAGTTAGCGCAGTGCCTTCAAGAGTACCAGTGGCGTACTTCACCCTACGAGCCTCAGGGCATTCACACACTTCGAAGACCGATTCGAGCTTCTCAAACCAGTGGAGAAGTCCAACGGCCCCTTCCGTGCCACTGAAAGTATTAGGATGACAGTCCATGAACGTCTTGAATGTGCACACAAGTGGCTGAGCGTTCTGACCTCCTGTCTGAGCGGCTGCGAGTGCTGCCGTAACTTGTTCGTTGATAAGAGCCGTCAACTGGGCTTGAGATAGGTTTACACATACCCTCATGATCTTCACATCGAAGGGAATATGAGTGAGAAAGGTTCGTGAAAGTGCGATGACAGAAGAGAGTAAGCACACAAGTGTTTTCAAACAATAGTTGTTACGCTTATCTAAGTATACCATGAGCAAAGTTCTACGTAATCTAGCAAGTAGGCAATGTAAACATAAATCGTATCACCTAGAATGTTGAGTCTTGCACGTGGAGCGAAGCATCGTTGTGGATCGTTGAGCACTGTACAGGTTATAGTCTGGTTTTACCAAAAAGTTTTTCCCCTTTTTAAAACCAAGTTCACTATAACCAATGGCTCTGATACCAATCTATCACACCCCCAAAATCCACACGCGGAATATCACTGCTTGGAGGCGTGACTGACCAGGATCAAGCCACCAATCATATTGAACATATAAGTAATAAGTAAAAGTAAATGTAATCCATCACAATACAATTGGTGTTCAATCAGAAACATAGTATAGGTAGCGGAAGCATAGTATGAAAATCCAACACAAGTGTTTAGTTTAAAGAGTAATAAAGTTTTCATCAAAACATCCACAATTCGTGCCCACAACGACCGCGCCTCCCGTGCAAGCTCCAAGAGTACCTATGGTCCTGCAAGGCATGTAAGAGGAAGTTAACAACTAGTTGAGCGAGTTCACAGTAAGTAAGTTCGTTGCATAACTATGCATTATTAGCTAAGCCGTTGTGTAGATTCAACTAGTGGGGGCTTCCCATGTTGTATGTACTATCAGTGGGGGCTTCCCATGTTTGTATTTACTATCAGTGGGGGCTTCCCATGTTTGTATTTACTAGAATAGTTGTACCATAAGTGTTCTTCTTAACCCGAGAACAGTAATACGTACGAGGTTTACGTAGGCTTTACGTAAGTGCCCTTCTCAACCCGAGGACAGTGGTACACGGGGGTTTACGTAGGTTTTACGTAAGTGTCCTTCTTAACCCGAAGACAGTAGTATGTATGAGTTTACGTAGGTTTTACGTAAGTGCCCTTCGTAACCTGAGGACAGTGGTAAGTACAAGTTTACGTAGGTTTTACGTAAGTGTCCTGCCTAACCTGAGGACGATGGTAGATAGTCTAGTAGCAGTGTAAGTACGAGTAATTGTTCAATCCCATTATTCAAAACCCATTCCCTACCCCGGGAATCCCATGCCTTGGTAAGAGTGTGAACTCACCTTGGTTTGCTCGGTATGCTAAGTTAAGTGCTCACAAGAAATCAGTCAAGTCCTATATTTATACACGTATGTTCAATCAGTACAGGATTGTAAGGTTTCGCATGCAATCAATATCACAGAGTGTGTTTGACAGTTACATCATGCAATGCATAAACAATTAATCATTCCATACGAGGTTCCAAATCACATGCAAGTCCCTTACTAAGTTGTCATACTTAACAGAGTTAATCATGCTTGACATACTTAACATAGAGATGACATACTTAACATACATGACATGCTCAACATAGATATGTACCCTAGTCAACATGCTTAACAGAATCAATACATCTAACATAGTTAACGTACATAACAGAGCTAATCGGAAACAACATGGTCAAATCAGAATTAACCGAGTTAACAGTCTTAACTTAACAGGGTTAGCAGCTAACGGAATTACTGTGTCAGTCATTCAACGAAATCACATATATGCGGCGAAATCACCCATTGGCTAAAACCCTTGTTGGCGAAAACACTATCTTGGCGAAATCACCTTCTGGCGAAAACACTTGGGCGACGAAATCCCAATGTGTTTTCGTTGAGTCGTGTTTTCGTTGAGGGTGAGTGTTTTCGTCGGCCTCAAAAATAAATCATCATCATCACAACAGTTAACAATAACACCATGATTACTAATCATATCTCTGATGTAATCGATACCCTATGCATAATCAGAATGACTAGCCGAATATGATGAGGTGATCACATGCAACCTAGCCGCCAATTCCTATGCCATCACATGCAAGACCTTAAATTTGGATGCACCCACCGACTGCATTCTCTCTAATCAAACATGTATGAATTTAACAAATTACACATTCATAAAGAACATCACATGTCTACTGACATAGGCAATCATGCTCTATCATATTATAACCGGTCCAATAGCAAGCATTCAAAAATAGCATCCATTCATTTAATATTAAAGGATTTACATATTCTTATAATTTGTCAGGATCACATGTTGGAAAATAAATAAGATTCAGTAGGTCACACTCATATCATTCAATATTAATCATTCAATCATGACAATCATGCGATACTTCTTACATACAAAGCATTAATACGAAATCCTTCAATACTGAATTAATATAATTATCATACATTAATTTGAACATGCATCGAGATCTATTCAACTGCTATCATAACATCAGATCTAATCCACATGATGAACATAAACCCTATCCATCCTTCATTATAGCATTCAAGGACATGCATATATACACAACATCAACCGAACCTTGACAGAGACCATAACACAACCAATCATAATCTCAGTTTATAAGTATTCCTATCAAAACAATCAATCCAAATCACAACATGATTACATAACCATTTACAATCACTATATAACAATCATCTAATATGCGTAACAACAATCCGAGAGGATAAACTAACCAAGAGACTAGCAACGTAGCAACGGTTACCAAAGAGCTAGAACTTGCCGTCGGGTTCAAAGGTAGTGAGAGAGAGAGAGAGGAAGTGTGATTAGGGTTTTGCCAATTAACAATTCATGTAAAGCTTGGGAGTTAAAACACTAAACAACCCGTCACTGGGCCAAGGCCCATTTCTGGTTTTCGTTGCCTTCATGGTGGACGAAAACTCATAGTGTTTTCGTGGGGTGAGGTGATTTCATGAGGGGGTGTTTGGCATAATTTAATTAAACAACAAAATATTAAATCAAACTATATAAATCACTTACACACAATTATAATGCACATCAAATATTCTTATCAGAACCACACTTTGCAAATAGGTACAAGATTAAATCGAATAGAGACCTTGAAAACTCGGGTAGTCACAAGTATACTCACCTACTACGATGAATCTTTGTGCATACCTTGATCGCGGGGGTATATCCTGAAGTGGGACACACTAGTATATCAGAAATAATATTACCTTAACGTATCATACGGTAATGGTACTTGAAATGTTCATGCATTTTGTTTAAGAGGACAAACATATTGGTAATCGTCTTGGACTGCTTTTCACGAAAAATTAAATAAAGAATTATCTAATTGTGTGAAACAGTTTGATTTTGTTGAATGATCTTCTTACCAGTGATTCTCACAAAAATAGAGTGTTTATTGCTTTTGTTATTTACTTGCTTTCAGAAAATATGAAAATACAAAAATAGTGTCTTTTTCTGTTTAAAATTCTTAATGTACGGAAAACTGTTATTCTTGGAGGAATTGTTACTGATAGGGGGAGACGGTGTTGGAAAGTGAGCTCAAAATTTTTAAATCACGCGGGTTATAGGGTGTGATTAAAAACTTTTGCGTGTTGGTGATAAAATTGGAAAATGCTTAATCTGTTATACAGTTTAACAAATCTCTTGAATAATAATAATTTGTTTAACTTATGTTGAAAAATTATTATGGTTTCTCGAGATGTTTGTTTTATAGTATACAGATTGAAGTAGTATGTTGCTGAGAAGTAAAGTGATGAGTTGCTGTGAGAAGATGAGAGTTTGATTGGATGCATGGTAGAACCTCCTTTCTACGTTGCAGACGAAGATGAAGAGTTTGAAGATTGCTTTACAAATGCTGAACTAGAGTTCACTCAAACGCTAAAGTTTTTGAAGATTTGGTGGTTGGATGCATTAGCTTAGGGGGAGTCTGTTGCTGACAGAAGTTGTTGAAGCTGAAGCTATCCAAAGACCAAATACAATGCAAGACTACATGAAGATTGCAAGATGACTGAAGACAAAGTTATTTTATGAAGCTATTGTCAAGGGGGGGTTTGTTGGTGCATGTTTGTGACAACAGCTTAGATTTGGTCTTTGGATATCTTGTAATTAGAAAAATGATAAACAGTTAGCGGGTTTAGCTTTGTAATAGTTGAATAATAGAGTTTGGGCTAAACAAAACCCATATTGGGTCATTGGGGACGAAATGGGCTTGCCCATGTAGGAAACTCTAGCCCAAGTAGCAACCTTGTGTTATATAAACAAGGTGAGGCTTTAGGGTTTAGGTTAATCAGCCAAAACAGTTTTTGAGAGAGCAATTTCGTGAGAGACATAGTCTTGGACAAAATCTTGTGTGGTTAGGGTTTAGATTGATTGTAATTCTTGTGAGATTGATAATCAATAGAAACCCGGTTTGAAAGTGATTTATGTTTCTACACATTCTGCTATATTCTGATCAAGAGGATTCCGCACTCTTGATTAGATTGACAATTCTGTGAAAGATCCATACGTCAAGGGGACCTAACGATAGAGGTAATGTGCTTCTAGCCATCATAGATCGAACCATATCTAATAGAGTTCGATTTCTCCTCTCGGACACACCATTGTGTTGTGGTGTTCTAGGTGGAATAAGTTGTGAGATAATCCCACAACTCCTAAGATGATCTTGAAAAGCACCACTAAGATATTCACCTCCTCTATTAGTGCGAAGGACTTTGATTGTTTTCTTGAGTTCATTTTCTACTTCACTTTTGAAGTCTTTGAACATTTCAAATGCCTCATCCTTGTGTCTTAGTAAATACACATAACCATAACGACTAAAGTCGTCGGTAAAGGTAATGAAGTATCTTTCACCATTCGTAGTCATCGGCTTAAAAGGACCACATACATCTGAATGTATGATACCTAGTAAGTCTTTAGCCCTTTCAAAAGTTCCACTAAAGGGTGTCTTGGTCATTTTTCCTTATAAACAAGATTCGCATACATCAAATGAATTATCTTCATTTGTATTCAAAAGACCATTTTTCTGAAGTGTATGCATGCGATTCTTGCTTATATATCCAAGGCGACAATGCCAAAGATAGGAATCACTCAAATCCATTTTGAGTTTGTTGTTGGTTACTTGGTACATTGAGCTATCATATGATGTGTTATCATGATCTAATTCATAAATACCATTTAGAGGCATAGCCTTAAAGTAAAACACATCATGCATAGAAACATAAATGTCTTGGTTAACAAATTCGAAATTAAAACCACATTGTCTTAAAAGGGAAACAAAAATTATGTTCCTAGTTAAACTAGGAGCATACAAAACATTCTTCAAAATAACTTCCAAACCACTTGGAAGTTCTAAAACGTAGTCTCCTTAAGCTTCGACTTCAACCTTTGCTCCGTTGCCCATGAAAAGACTAGCGTCTCCCTTCTTATAATGTTTATTTCTTTTGAACCCCTGCAACAAATTGCAAATGTGAGTTCCACATCCGGTATCTAGTACCCATGTATTAGAAGAAATAACATTAAGCTCAACATGTATCATAAAGATAGTACCTGAGGTTTACCCCGCATCCCTCTTGTTTTTCAACTCTTTGAGATAGGTCGGACAATTTCTCTTCTAATGTCCTATGATCGACGCTACGTGTTTGTCGAAGATCGACCTACGTTCAGGCTATCACCAACTGCGTATTCAAGAGGAGGATATACCCAAAACCGCGTTTCGCACTCGATACGACCACTACGAATTTGTCGTTATGCCTTTTGGTTTAACCAACGCACCAGCGGTTTTCATGGATCTGATGAATCGTGTGTGTAAACCATATCTCGACCGTTTCGTCATCGTATTCATCGAAGATGTCTTGATCTATTCCAAATCGAAAGCCGAACATGCGCAACATCTACGTTTCGTTCTCGAGCTACTCCAGGGGAACCAACTCTATGCCAAGTTCTCCAAGTGTGAATTCTGGTTGGAGGAACTTCAGTTTCTGGGTCACATCGTTAATAGTCAAGGTATTCACGTCGATCCTACGAAGATTGAAGTTGTTAAGAGCTGGATTACCCCTAAGAACCCGTCTGAAGTCCATTCTTTTCTCGGACTAGCAGGCTATTATCGACGATTTATCGAAGGATTCTCAAAGATCGATGTGCCACTTACCGCTCTCACGCATAAAGACAAGCATTTTGTTTGGGGAACTGAACAAGAGTCTGCCTTTCGAACCCTTAAACACAAGCTTTGCAATGCTCCTGTTCTCACACTACCCGACGAAAACAACGATTTCATTGTCTACGGTGATGCTTCCAACCTTGGTCTTGGTTGTGTCCTTATGCAGCGGGACAAGGTTATAGCTTACGCATCTCGACAGCTCAAAATCCACGAGAAGAACTATACAACCCATGATCTCGAGCTAGGCACAGTTGTTTTTGCGTTAAAGATTTGGCGACACTACCTGTATGGTACCAAGTGTACGATCTTCACCGATCATAGGAGCCTACAACATATCTTTAATCAGAAGGAACTTAATATGCGTCAACGCCGATGGGTAGAACTTCTCAACGACTATGACTGTGAGATTCGTTATCACCCAGGAAAAGCAAATGTTATTGCCGACACACTTAGCAGACGGAGCTATCTGCTTAGCACTCGTAATGTGCAAGCCCAATACAATCTCGAAACCCTCATCCGCGAAGCTCAACATACGTGTTTTAATGAACGCACTCTGAAGAAAGAAAGAATCTACCACGATGGAGCCCAGCTTGTGAGCAAGTCGAATGGGATATTCCACTTTCTGGACCGAATCTGGATCCCTAAATGGACCGATTTACGACAGATTCTGATGGACGAAGCCCACAAATCCCGGTATTTTATTTATCTCGGTGCCGATAAATGTACCAGGACCTTTGCTATAAGTACTGGTGGCCGGGCATGAAAAGGGATATTGCTCTCTATGTTGGAAAATGCCTAAC
>JARYGA010017574.1:0-27192 GCA_030545235.1 Helianthus tuberosus
GTTCGTTTGATTGTGTTCGTGAACGTTCGGTAAGGTGTTCGTGAATGTGTTTGTGAACATTCATTGATTTGCGTTCGTTTATGTTCGTATGTTTGTGTTTTAATTGAAGATCTTCGTACTTTCTTATATTTTATTGTACTTTTTATATTATTAAACTTTTATTTATTTTATTACCCTAACAATTAAACTAGGAAACCCACTTTCACCTTGTTTATGCATCATTTTCCTTTCATTCCTCATTATTTACATCAGCGAATATATTCGACCTTCATTCCACAATAAGGGATTCAAGTTTGAGTGCTACTCTCTGGGCCATCTATCTTTATCCTCCGTCGCGTTCGCCAAATTTATTTGTGTTCATGAACCGTTCGCGAACACACTCATTTCGTTAATGAACGAACATGAACATAAAATCCCGTTCGGTAAGTGTTCATGAACCGTTCATGAACACATTTATTTCCATAATGAACAAACACGAACAAGGCCTTGTTCGTGTTCGTTCGGTTCGTTTACAGCCCTAGCTGTAATGAAGAAAATTTGTCGGATGGCCCTGTTTTCGTGCATGGGGTGCTGGTCCAAGTTTCCCTTGTTATCCTTCACCATCCCGAGTGTGTTTTACTCATTACAACATCATCCAAACACCAAATTAGCTATAACCATCATTCATTAAGTCATAGAGAGAATTACAAAATAATCCTAAAAATTAAAATACTAGATAGTTAGGTCAAAGAAACACAAGAAATCTAAACCAAGAAGTTCTAGCCTACTACTTATTCTATTAGCAAAATTTCTGAAAAGATAAATCTTTCGGTTAGATGTGGCTTGAAAAACTTCTTTTTCCGGGCATGGGTTCCTCACACGTCGGCGAGCCATTCTTTGATCTCCCTAGGGAGGAGAAAGGCGGGCTCATTGGCATTGGTTTGAGGAGGTGCAACCTCCACCGGGACTTCTTGTAGATCTTCAAGAGGAGGTTCTGCTGGAATGTCGTCCCAACTGGTACGATTGTTGATTCCAAGTGCTAGGTTCCAATCCTCTTGAGGGAGGATTGGTTCCATGGGAGGTGTTACAAGAATGTTTAACCTCTGGTGCAAGAGGTTTATTTCTTGAAAACTGTTTTCCAACCCCACTGTAAGATAATTTATACGGCCTATTAGGACCTCCTCTACCGAAGTCATCTCGTCAAGAGCTTCACGTAATGCCATCACGTAACGTACGAGAGTCGCTTCGATTGATGACCTTCTCTCCCTTCGACTGTTTCTGGAGTGCGCAGAAGAAGTTCCACTGTTTTGACTAGACATTCTACGTAAACAAACCAGAAATAGTTCATTTTAAAAAAGAGGAAAGGACAAGATGTTTGTTAGAACCTTCTTTTAGATAATACCTAGGATGGTAGGTGAGAAGATCCTCTCAAATCTCAGTCCCTGGATGGTCCAAATGTGCAGGATTCTTGGCTGCATTTATAGAAAACGACAGCATGCTGGACACGGCCCCGTGTGCAGGCAAGATCCTGACATATTTTGTCCGTATTCTGACTAAAAGTCAGAAAGGAATCTTTTGGTGGACACAGGGGCGTGTTGACCTGGGCACGGCCCCGTGTCGAAAGGCTATTTATGAAGTTTGTCTATTTTTAAGGAACTTTTCCGGATCGGGCGGTTACTTACTGGATGGAACAACCCCAAAGTGCCTAAGATACCTTAATTGTTCTAGATTAAGAAGAGAATGCAAGAGGTTGTCGGTGAGGGTGATTCCTATGCTATATGTAGGTGGACAAGTCCAACCCTTTTCCGGGCTCTTGTTAAAGAAGGTGTATGCCGAATCGCTCAGGTCTATGTATGCATCGAACGAAGTCAATGGGGAGTCCTTCATGGCACAATCGACACAGGGACAACTATCGCTCAAGTCCTCACTAGAGTTAGAGGTAACGTTGGTAACAACGAAGTTGTTTTTATGCGATCCCAACAATTCTTCTTGGTTATCGTCTTGAGATAAATTATTGAAATCTATTCTAAGTTCTTCTAACCAATTAAGAATTAGATCTTCCATTTGAAATAGTTCATCAAGAAGCATTTCTCCTAGAAGATCCGGTTGAGAGCATTCGAGGGAGAGATAAGGATTATTTTTACTTTCGCCCCTCTTAAGGCTACATGAAAACAATGGGTCTATATAGTGGGGCTTATAATTTAGAAAATAACATTCTAATTCTTTATGAGAGCCACCACATATTTGACACCACGTACCATAAGAGTGCCGAAAGTAAAAAAATATCATTATCACTCATGTTTGTGTCAGAAATTACCAACCGTCGGGATCTTACGGTTCTGTTTTCAGTAACTGAATCTTGGGCACGGGGCGTGTTGGGTGGGCACGGCCCCGTGTTCAGCTTACTGTCTGACTTAAAACAGGATTGCCAGTTCCAATGATTGGGCACGGGGCGTGTTCAGCGGGCACGGCCCGTGCTGAGTTCTGCAGAAGCCGAAAAACTAAGAAAAATCCTAAAAAAAACAGAAAAAAATAAGAAAAACGATTAGGCCGTTGATTCCTAACTTTATTAAAATCCTTGTGTCCCCGGCAACGGCGCCAAAAACTTGATGTGCGTGAGTGTTATTAGTTTTTAATGTATATGTTAAGCCCTTTTTAACACTTTTTAGCCAAGTTTTAAATTTATAAAACACGATATTTACTAACACTAAACACACATATGGGCAAGTGCACCCATCGTGAGCGTAGTATAGTGTTGGCAAGATACCGAGGTCGTCCAAGGACACAAGAGCTTTTAGTACCGGTTTATCCTCAACGTCTAATCAAATCAAAAGTTTAGAAAAAGATTTTAAACTACAAAAAATAAAAACTAACTAAAATGCTGAAAAATAAAAATAAAAATAAAACAAATAGACAAGATGAATCACTTGGCTCCGACTCGTGTTTAGTGTAACCTTTGATTATTTCCACACTTTTGCACTATTTAAGAGATTATCTTAGTTATTGTAGTAGGCCCCTCTTTTGAAGGTGACGTTACCCTCAACCCAGTAGTTTGAGTCAGCAAGGATACAGTCCTAAAGGGTCGGATTATTGAAAGATAATTAATTAAGTTATTAATGCATATTATGGTAGGCCCCTCTTTTGAAGGTGACGTTAACCTCGGCTAAGTAGTCTGAGTCAGCAGGGATACAGTCCTGAGTAGCCGGGTTAAAGTATTAATAGTAGCTTACATATGAGGGGATCAAAGAATTTGGACCCCCGCCATCCAATACCGGTGGGTATTGAAGGAGGTCCAACTAAATTTGACCCAGGTCCTTGCAGGATCTATACACTGAATAAGGCAAGACTCTTACCAAACCGTTCCCTTAACCCCCGACCAGGTAGCCAACATACCTCCATATAGACCATGGAGATATGAATGGTGAAAATCTTTTATTTTATATAGACAGTAAAATAATGCCAAGACACCACGGACAAACGATAAGGAAGAATCACCTTCAACATAAGAAACTAGTTATTAAAGTCATTAATACATAACCAAGTAAAAAGTGCGAAAAGATTAAAAATAAAAAGTATTACACTAGACATTTGTCTTCACCAAGTGATGTAAGAGACTTAGGCAAACATGGCCTTTGATTGTCAAGAACTCTTACGATCAATCTTGGATCCCGAGACGACTCACACACTCTATGATGGACAATGGATGATGGTGGTGGATGATGGTGTTATGGTGGTGGTGGGTGGTGGATGAAGTGTGAGAGAGGTGGTGTGTCAAGGGATGGTTTGCAAATGAGCCAAGCACCCCTATTTATAGCCTGAACAGTAGCTCGGGCACGGCCCCGTGTCCATCCTCTTCTCTGTCTTCATTAATTGCAGTTTGTCTGCATTAGTTGACCACGACCCCGTGTGCAGAAGCGTATCTGTACTATCAAGATTTGTCTGGATTCTGCGAATCTTATAGTTGACCACGGCCCCGTGTCCGCTGAGCACGGGCCCGTGGTGGGCGATGGAAGCTTCTACAGCTTTGTCTTTTATGCTGACACTTGGGCACGCCCCCGTGTTCACTGAGCACGGGGAGTGTTCAGCCTTCTGTTCTCTTGTTTTGCTTGGGAAGATGCTTTCGGGGAGCTCGGGCATGCCATGTTTGTTCCTTTTCTTGTATTTATGTAAGATTTAGCTGCCTTTTTGCTTTTTTTTGTTAATTTGAGCTCATTTAATCCTGAAAATACAAAAGGAAGACAAAAGCACACTTTTTCCAACATTAGTACTAAAGAAGGGTTAGTTTTATGCCACAATTGATGTAATTTATATGTTGCATTTTGCACACATCAGTATGAAACTTGTTATGATGTTGATCATCATAAGAAGCTTGCTAGATGATGATTAAACACATGATCTAGCAAGTATAAGGATGGATCTTAAGAAAATCATAATGATCATCCATTATATTAATCATGAACTTGAATATAAGCTTGTTTTAGTGTATGATGATTATGTTTACAAGTATTAACTCTTGAAAATAAAAGATTTCAAAGATAATATTTTCAAGAAAACAAAGTTTATTACAAGATTAACATGAACTTGGTTTTTAAAGAAAGTAAACATGTTTTAAGTGCTAAAACAAGGCTAGAAAAGTGTTGGTAACAAGAAGCATACAAGAAGAATTATTTTTAAAAAAATCTTCATACAAGTTGTAAAGAACTAAAATTTACAAGAATGAGTTTTATAAACTATAAACCATGTTTTTAGAGGTAACTAACTTACTAAACAACATGTTAAGTTACTACAATTTTTTACGAACTTTCAAGTTCATGTCATAGTGTAAAATGCATATTTTTGGCTCATGGTAAGTTATGTGTAAATTGTTGATGATTGGTGACGAATTTCTAAAAGAAAATGATATGCCTATGAGCATGGAAACCTCCATTTTTAAGGGGAAACTATGGCAAAGTTTTTGTAGAAATTAAACACTTAGAAAAATATTTTTAAACAAGTGTTTACAAGTAAATTTTGATCATGGTTTTCATATAAAAACTTGCCATAATTTTTTATTACAAAAATTACAAATATTGGAGGTTGATTTTTGAAAAATAAAAATGACTAAGTATATATTTAGGAAAATATATATGTAGATGTCACAAATTGTGTGTTACTTGTATATTATGTGTATTAGTTATATTATTTTAGGAACTTGAAAATAATATAACACACCAATATACCAAAATTGTAATATAAAATATTACCAAAATTTCAAGAAAATAAATATATAAGTTATACCTGAATATCGGACAATCAGACAAACGGACATAAGGACTACAAGTATATATTCCGGAAATAAATTCATATTTCGACAAACGTGTTAAACGATATTTTGGAAACCAAAGAAACGGAAAATGTGGATTTTTACAAGTGATACAAAATATATCATATTTTGTCAAATAGAAAATATATTATTTTTGAGTGGAGAAAAATATATATTTTCTTAAACAATTTGAAGATATATTATTTTTGAGTGGAGAAAAATATATATTTTCTTAAACAAGTTAAAAATATATTATTATGGGAGAAAAATGGAAATATATATTTTCTAAAGTTAATCTTAAAAATATATATTATTTTTGAGATATATATGAAGATATATTTATTTTTTGCAAGAAAGAATTATAGATATTTTTCTATAAAAATTCTCCTAAATATATATATTTTGAGAATATAAGTTTGGTGATTTTTAGTTGTCTAAAAATAATATTCCGGAAAATTAAATACAAAATTTAGTATAAAAATACTTGATAAATATAAGAAAATACGCATTCGCATACGTACAAATACACACCGGAATACGCCACTAATACTTGGCAAAATACACAAGTATAATTATACCCATACTTGGGAAATATTCATGAAGGAATTACAAAACGAAATAAGTCAAAAATATATTATCTTAACAAATATTCTAAATAATTGATAAATATAATTTAAGTTAAAATATTATTATTTTAACTAATAATTATATACTTTGGAACTATATAATATGTACCCAACATATAACTCAAAGAATACCAATTCCAAAATAAGTCATAATATCTAAGACTAAGAGTCGTTACACGACCTAGCCGTCTAATAAAATATAGCACGTTTGTAGGTAGTTGTACGACCAGTGGAAAGGAGCTTTGAGTTACTAGACAGAAGAACGCGAATCCGTGAGTTCATGCCCCCCTTTTCTTTTAATTGTTTTCAGTTTTATAACTTCGGGGGTGAAATACATGTTACGAATGTTTCAAACGTTTACAAATGGTATGGTTAGCTAAGGAATGAACTGTTAGATCATGTGAATGGGTAGGCGCATACTTAAGACCATTAATCCTTGTATAAGGACCGAGGGGCATGAGTGGTAGATCTATTTGGGTGTTGCGAGCCCCACCCATGGGCCAGGAGTGGCCGAATGTGGTGACTATGTCGTTCCAGCCGGGTGGACCGATACAAAATCCGCTAGGTTTCAGCCTTCCTACACCGTTGCACACATATTAATGACCTTGCAAATCATTAATTGATCTGTTCATAGACACTTTCATACCGGGTTTACAAAGGCATACTTACAAATGTTTACAAGGCTATTCGTGCACACATACAAAAACACATGAACTCGCTCAACTTTTGTTGATGTTTTCAAACTACATGTATTTCAGGAAACTAATGGATCTGCCGTTGTTTGTGCGACAACTCGTATTTCAGAACCTCTCTTTGTATTTGATGTAACCAGTATGAATGTTATGTGATTATGTGATACGTTGATTGTTAGGAATGTTATGTATTGAGTATCTATCCTCGGCCGTACAACACAAACCTAGTCGCACAATAGGTGGCCGATCACACAAACTTGTTTGGGCCGTACACTTCGTCTCTTGTCACACACCATTCTCGGCCCACACTCTTTGTACTCGAGATTAAGGGGCAGCCCATGAATGGGTTCGGCCCACTCCCTCATGCGCATAACAATAAGAGGTTTGGTATAATCCTCATAATTTACAATATACACAAAACACACAAAACCCTAGCTCTCTCTCCTCCCCTCCTTCTTGTTCGACGACAATCCCCACACACGAAGCCTTTCAATCTCGAGCAAGCTAGTCTTTCGGCTTCCTAGTTAGTGTTCATCATTTATGTATTGCTATGTTTTGATGTTGTTTTGTTGTGTGATTGATTAGGGTTGCATGCTAGTAAATATGTTGCTAAAATTATGATCATGAATTGGACCCATGTGCTTGATTTTGATATGTATATATATGATGAGACTGTTTTGTTTGATGATTAAGATCATGATTTGGTCTAGATTGATTAAGACCGATTACATGACTTGGATTGGTGATTTTCGAGTATGTGGTTGGTTAGTTTGATTCATGTTGATAAGCCATAGGTTGTATGTTAGTCTTTAAATTCGGTAGCATGAAGATCCGGTTGAAAGCTAAATTGTTGTTCATGATTTGTATGATGATTAGGGTTCATGAGAATTAATTGGAAAACGTTTGATTTAATCGATTAAATGCAAAGTTGGAAACTGTTAGAATTAGTCTTGCAAAATAAATGGAAACAAGTTAACTGATGGCATGATTCAAGGAAAAACATAAACTAATCGCACAAGCCCAATCGCACAAGATCGGGTCACACAAGATCTGATCGCACAAGGGCATCTCGCACAAGTTCTGGTCGCACAAGTCAGTCGCACAAGCTAGGTTGCATATAGTACAACTGTTAAAGCACTTAGTACAATCGGGTTATGCATGACCACACAATATGTTGTGGATCGCAAAAGACTACGCTGATCACACAATATATTTACGCTGATCACACAATATATTGGACCGCACAAGAAAATAAACTGTTAATGTTCATTGGGCTGCACAAGTGGATTAATTACTTGATTGTTATTGGGCTGCATGTTTAATGGGTCGGGGCATGTTTGGATCGCACATCATGTTGTGGATCGCACAAGGTTGTGCTGATCGTATAACACGTTGGGTCGGATAATTATTGGGCTAATCCTTCTAAATTGCATAAGATGATTGGGCTCGCACAACCACAACGGCCCAATCATCTGAATCGTACAATAGGACTTGTATGTGAACTTGTATGCTATCGTTTAACCTGTTAAGTGATGGTTGTTTAGTTGCCATGATAATACGTGTCTGCCATGATCAAATTTATGTGTGTGAACCGTTAATTCGTATGTGAAACGTATGTGTGATATTTGAACCCAGACCTGACTCATATGGTAACCATGTTAGGACGTGGTTTACCCAATTAGCTCAAGTGACCTTTCTATTTATCTACCGAGCTAATCTAAGGTGAGTTCACACTTTCTACAAGGCATGGGATTCCTGGTGGTTTGGGAATGGGTTAACATTTAATAAGGAAACCTGCGTATTCTCCTTGGGCAATACGTACTCCCACCCTCTTAGGTGAAGGGTGAAAACATTGAAACCTGCGTGTTCTCCTTGGGTAGGACACGTACTCCCACCCTCTTAAGTGAAGGGTGACAACATTGAATGACACTAGACAAAACTCTATCATTAAGTCCCTCATTTTTATATCGACTTAATCATCGGGCCAATGGCGAACAGGTCATTAGTTAAATAGCGCTATTAGGTTTGACAAGCCACACACCGTGCCGCAGAGGACGGGCGTGGACTAATGGACTTGGGCACTAGTCAATGATGATATACATTGACACAGGGCACATAAACATAACTACAGTCAGTAGTCTATATTGTAACGGATCTAGTGGTTAACATGGGGAAACCCCCCACTGGTTATGGTTTGGGAAACAAGAAATTGGTTAACTCGTGGTTTTTGAAACAACTTATGTTTTTGGAACAACACTAAAATGGATAACCAACTGTGAACTCGCTCAACATTGTTGTCGATTCATTGTTACATGCCTTGCAGGTCGTTAGGTACTTAGCAGGAGCTTGCATAGGGGAGGGTGTCGTTGTGGAGCATGGACATTGAGTGTTCATGATAAACTTTTGAACTTTGAATTTATGATTTGGGTTTTGAACTATTTGCTTCCGCTGATAACTTAGACTTGTTAAACTGTTTTGAAACCAATTATATTGTTTGGTTTGGACTTTTACTTATTTAATTATATTGTTCAATATGATTGGTGGTTGGATCCTGGTCAGTCACGCCTCTTGCGGTGATACTCCGCTTGTGGATTTTGGGGGTGTGACAGATTGGTATCAGAGCCATTGGTTATAGTGAACTTGGTTTTAAAAAGGGAAAAGCTTTTTGATCAAAACCAGACTATAACCTGTTCAGTGCTCAACGGTCCACAACGACGCTTCGCTCCACGTGCAAGACTCAACACCATAGGTGATATGGTTTATGTTTGTATTGCCTGCCTGTTAGTTTAAATAGTATATTGATCATGGTATGCTTAGTTAACGTAGTAGCGTGTTGCCATTAGCTGTAATGTACCTTCTTGACATGCATTTGTTTGCTTGAAACCTTGCATGCTCACTCTCCTCTGTCATCTCATACTTTTCACACCCCTACGTCACCATTCTTACTTTAGTTTCATTCGATGTGAAGATCATATGTGGATGTATCAACTTGACTCAAGCCCAACTGATGGCTTTAATCAACGAACGAGTTGCTGAGGCTCTCGCAGCAGCTCAAACAGGAGGTATAGCCTGCTATTTCGACCTATCCTAGGATGTTAGATCCTACTTTCGTGAACCTACTCTCGTGCTTAACCTTATCCTTTCTTTCTCACGCAACTGGTCAGAATGCTCAGCCTCGAGTGTGTATGTTCAAGACCTTCATGGATTGTCGACCAAGTACCTTTGACGGCACTGAGGGAGCCGTGGTTCTCCTCCACTGGTTCGAGAAGATCGAATCCGTTTTCGAAATGTGCGAATGCCCTGTTTCTAGTAGGGTGAAGTTTGCTACAGGAACACTTGAAGGCGGTGCATTAACTTGGTGGAACGCACATGTGCAAATGCTAGGGTTGGCAGCTGCTAATGCCACCCCATGGAATTACTTTAAGGATCTGATCAAAGAAGAGTATTGTCATCGTGATGACATTCACAAGCTGGAAGTGGAGTTTTACAATCTGAAGATGACGGGGTCCAAAATCGAAGCGTATACTAAAAGATTAAATGAATTAGCTGCTTTGTGTCCCACCATGGTGGATCCTCCCTACAAACGTATCGAGCTTTACATTAAAGGTTTAGTGCCAGAGATTCAGAGCATGGTAACTTCAGCTAACCTCCCTACAATTCAGCGGGTTATACGACTATCCCACCGTCTCACCGATCAGGTAGTTGAGCAGAACAAACTGCCAAAGCGTATTAGTGCTACCACTACTTCTGATGCTCCAAGCGACAACAAACGCAAATGGGATGGAAATTCAAGCAAGGGTTCAAGTTCTGTTCAGTCCCACTCTCAGCAGCGAAGGACTGACGACTACAAGAACCCAAGTCAATAGTCTTTTGGTAATCCAGGTCAGGGTGGGTATAAGGGAAACCACCCTAAGTGCAATCGATGTAATATGCACCACAACGGGCCGTGTAGCAAGAACAACTGTCAGAGATGCAACAAACTAGGCCACATAGCAAAAGATTGCAGGAGTCTATATCCTGCAAATCAGAGGCAACAGCAGCAGCAGACTCCACAGAATCAGCGCCAGCAACAGCAGGAACAACAGGGTAACAATAAAGGATGTTTCCAGTGTGGTGCTGAGGGCCACTTTAAAAGAGACAGCCCCCAGCTAAACCAGAATCAAAACAACAATAACAATCAGGGGAATGGAAACAACAACAGGGATAACAATGATGGCAATGGTGCCAGGGGACGTGCATTTGTGATTGGTCAGGGTGATGCGAGGAACGATCCCAACGTCGTGATGAGTAAGTTCCTACTGGATGATTTCTTTGTTTCTGTTTTATTCGATTCGGGTGCCGATACTAGTTACGTGTCCTTAAGAGTTAGTCGGATGCTTAAGCGCACCCCAATCCCTCTGGATTCTAAGCATGTTGTAGAACTAGCAAACGGTAAATATCTTGAGGCCACACACATAGTCAAGGGTTGTAATCTCGCTTTAGCTGGTCAAACTTTCTCTATCGATCTTATCCCTATTGTTCTTGGTAGCTTCGACGTTGTCATTGGGATGGATTGGTTATCTCGTCATCGAGCGGAAATACTCTGGAAGGAGAAGATTGTCCGCATCACTCGTGCAAGCGGTGAACCCCACGTTATTCATGGCGACAAGAGTGGTGCTGTCATGCGCATCATCTCTTTCCTTAAGGCACAGAAGTGTTTGCGAAAGGGCCACACTACTATTCTAGCTCTCGTTACTGAAACCTCAGCGAAAGAGAAAAAGATAGAAGACATTCCGATCGCCCCCGACTTCCCTGAGGTATTCCCTGAGGAATTACCTGGTCTTCCGCCTCATCGTCAAGTCGAGTTTCAAATCGAGCTAGCTCCAGGAGCAGCACCTATAGCTCGTGCACCTTATCGCTTAGCCCCATCGGAACTAGAAGAACTGTCAGCACAACTGCAAGAGCTTTTGGACACGGGTTTCATTCGTCCTAGCTCTTCGCCCTGGGGAGCTTCAGTCTTGTTTGTGAAGAAGAAAGACGGTACTTTTCAAATGTGCATAGACTATCGCGAACTCAACAAGGTGACCGTGAAGAATCGTTATCCTCTTCCTCGTATCGACGACCTGTTCGACCAGTTGCAAGGGTTGAGCTTTTACTCTAAGATTGATCTAAGATCAGGCTATCATCAGCTGAGAGTCCGAGATGAGGACATCTCTAAGACAGCATTCAGGAATCGTTACGAACACTACGAGTTCCTGGTCATGCCCTTCGGGTTGACAAACGCACCTGCGGTCTTCATGGATCTCATGAACCGAGTTTGCAAACCATACTTGGATAAGTTCGTTATTGTCTTCATCGAAAACATCCTGATCTATTCCACGGGTCAGGAGGAACACAAGCATCATCTGTGACTCATTCTGGAACTTCTTCAAGCAGAACAACTTTATGCCAAATTTTCAAAATGTGACTTTTGGCTTCGTGAAGTCCGTTTCCTAGGCCACGTGGTTAATAAGGATGGGATTCACGTTGATCCATCCAAGGTTGACGCGATCAAGAATTGGCCTGCTGCACCTCGAACTCCAACTGAAATCCATCAATTCTTGGGCTTGGCGGGTTACTACAGAAGGTTTATTAAAGATTTCTCAAAGATTGTGCAGCCTCTTACTGTCCTTACTCAGAAGGGTGTCACCTGCCGTTGGGGTGATGCTCAGGAATCTGCATTTCAGCAGCTGAAGTTGAAACTTTGTAGCGCACCTATTCTCTCGTTGCCTGAAGGCACAGACGATTTTGTGGTTTATCATGTGGCGTCAATCCAAGGACTTGGTTGTGTGTTGATGCAACGTGAGAAAGTCATTGCTTACGTATCACGCCAACTTAAAGTTCACGAAAAGAACTACACTACTCACGACTTGGAGTTGGGAGCGGTGGTGTTTGCTCTTAAGATATGGAGACATTACTTGTACGGTACCAAGTGCACCATATACACCGATCATAAGAGTCTCCAGCATATCTTCGATCAGAAGGAGTTGAACATGGGACAGCGTCGATGGGTCGAACTCCTTAACGACTACAAATGCGCAATCAAGTACCATCCAGGCAAAGCCAATGTGGTGGCTGACGCCCTCAGTCGTAAGGAAACCAAACCTAAGTGTGTACACGCGTTACAACTTACTATTCACTCCAGTCTTCCCGCTTAAATTCGTGATGCTCAGGTCGAAGCATTGAAGGAAGAGAACCTCAAAGCAGAGTCCCTGCGGGGCATGGAAAAGAAACTCGAACGTAAGGTAGACGGCACCTACTACTTCATGGAATGTGTCTGGGTTCCATTCTTTGGGAATCTACGAGAACTTGTGATGGACGAGGCACACAAATCTCGGTACTCGGTGCATCCTGGTTCTGACAAGATGTACCAAGACCTCAGAACTCTCTACTGGTGGCCCCATATGAAGGCTAACATAACGACCTATGTTAGTAAATGTTTGACCTGTGCTAGGGTCAAGGTTGAATACCATAAGCCATCAGGCCTATTTCAACAACCAGCGATCCCCAGATGGAAATGGGAGCAAATTTCCATGGACTTTGTTACTAGCCTGCCTAGATCTCAACGAGGAAACGATACTATTTGGGTGATAGTAGATCGACTGACAAAGTCTGCACACTTCCTGGCTATCAAGGAAACAGATAAGTTCTCTACTCTAGCAGACATCTACCTGAAGGAAGTAGTCTCGAGGCACGGGGTGCCAAATTCCATCATTTCTGATCGTGATCCACGTTTTACATCTGATTTGTAGCAGGCGATGCATAAATCCTTTGGCTCACGTCTAGACATGAGCACAGCTTATCATTCGTAGACGGATGGGCAGACTGAACGCACCATCCAAACTCTTGAAGACATGCTTCGAGCATGTGTAATCGACTTTGGTAACGGCTGGGAAAGGTACCTACCTTTGGTAGAGTTTTCGTATAACAACAGTTACCACACCAGCATCCAGGCTGCTCCGTTCGAGGCTTTGTATGGACGAAAATGCCGATCACCCTTATGCTGGGCAGAAGTTGGCGACAGCCAAATCACTGGCCCAGAACTCATCATCGACACGACGGAAAAGATTGCCCAGATACGACAACGAATGGTGGCAGCTCGTGACCGTCAGAAAAGTTACGCTGAAAAGCGCAGGAAACCGCTCGAGTTCCAGGTTGGGGATCGAGGGCTACTTAAAGTCTCACCTTGGAAAGGTGTGGTTCGTTTTGGCAAGCAAGGCAAGCTTAATCCGCGTTATGTTGGACCTTTCGAAATCACTAAGAAAATCGGCAAAGTGGCGTATAGATTGAATCTGCCCTAAAAGCTCAGTGGTGTTCACAACGTATTCCATGTGTCAAATCTGAAGAAGTGTCTGTAAGATGAGACCTCATAGTTTCTTTCAAGGAACTCACTATCGACAACCAGTTGCGATTCGTCGAGGAACCGGTGGAAATTACGGACCGAGAAGTTAAGGTTCTCAAACGTACCAGGATACCCATTGTTCGAGTTCGTTGGAACTCCCGTTGTGGCCCAGAGTTTACCTGGTAACGAGAAGACCAAATGAAACACAAGTATCCCCAGTTGTTCGAGAAAAATGAGACCACTACTGAGGCTGAAGCTACTGCGGAATTTCAGGACGAAATTCCAAACCAACGGGGGGGATGATGTGACACCCCAGGAAAAACCAGGAAACCATGCAACCTAACTAGCTTCCTCAATCACTACGTGCTAAATTTCGGGATGAAATTTCTTTCAACTTGGGGATGATGTGACAACTCATATTTCAGAACCACTCTTTGTATTTGATGTAACCAGTATGAACGTTATGTGATTATGTGATACGTTGATTGTTAGGAATGTTATGTATTGAGTATCTATCCTCGGCCGTACAACACAAACATAGTCGCACAATAGGTGGCCGATCACACAAACTTGTTTGGGCCGTACACTTCGTCTCTTGTCACACACCACTCTCGGCCCACATTCCTTGTACTCGAGATTAAGGGGCAGCCCATGAATGGGTTCGGCCCACTCCCTCATGCGCATAACAATAAGAGGATTGGTATAATCCTCATAATTTACAATATTCACAACACACACAAAACCCTACATCTCTCTCCTCCCCTCCTTCTTGTTCGACGGCAATCCCCACACCATAAGCCTTTCAATCTCGAGCAAGCTAGTCTTTCGGCTTCCTGGTTAGTGTTCATCATTTATGGATTGCTATGTTTTGATGTTGTTTTGTTGTGTGATTGATTAGGGTTGCATGCTAGTAAATATGTTGCTAAAACTATGATCATGAATTGGACCCATGTGCTTGATTTCGATATGTATATATATGATGGGACTGTTTTGTTTGATGATTAAGATCATGATTTGGTCTAGATTGATTAAGACCGATTACATGAGTTCGATTGGTGATTTTCGAGTATGTGGTTGGTTAGTTTGATTCATGTTGATAAGCCATAGGTTGTATGTTAGTCTTTGAATTCGTTAGCATGAAGATCCGGTTGAAAGCTAAATTGTTTTTCATGATTTGTATGATGATTAGGGTTCCTGAGAATTAATTGGAAAATGTTTGATTTGATCGATTAAATGCAAAGTTGGAAACTGTTAGAATTAGTCTTGCAAAATAAATGGAAACAAGATAACTGATTGCATGATTTAAGGAAAAACATAAACTAATCTGTCACGGCCCCTGACCCACCCTGGACGGAATCGGGAGTCGCAAACAGCCCAGTGGTACCGGTGATTATTTTTGAAAAATATTGCAGCGGAAATTTCATCAGGACCGTGAGTTAGGAAAAATATCAGAGTTTAGAAAACATCGGATTTTATTTATTAAATAGATGGGATAAACCCTTGTTTTACAATGGTAGCTTTAATAAAGATAAATTTGATTACATAAAACAATATTTCTTAATTTGATTTAATTAATAAAATAAGTCACTTCTTGAAGTCTTTCAGTGCCGTATCCTTCTCTTATTCCAATCTACTGTAATTACCTGAAACATGTTTGAAAAAGGTTTTGTCAGTGGGAAATACTGTGTGAATCATTCTTTTTACTAAAACGACTCTTTTGTTATAATTTACAGTATTAAGAGATATTACAATGTTTCTGATATCAACCAACTACCCACAGTACTTTGTCACTCGACCCATTGGCCCATTCGTCCAATGGTGTCTGTGATTATGGTCATATCACCCCTTGGCTGCCCCAATGGTGAAGATTATCAAGTAATGTATACAAAACCCCACATACCGGCTGTAATTTGGTGATTACATAAACTTAATCCCTGTAATTATAAACTTTGAAAATATTTAAGAATTTATAAAGCACTTTGATAAAAAGAGAATGACTCACATATAAGCATGCAGATTCATACGGCCAAAGTTTAGTCTACAGATAAGCCTTGCTATTACAGATTGATACAGGCAGAGCTTAGCCTATTGATTTAGCCTTGTAACCTAGTATACACGAACTAGGTAGGTAACTTAATACAGCATTTACGATAACTCACGAGATTAAAACCCTCACAACGAATGACAAAGTGTAATCACGTAAACATCCATTGGATTCACAACGAATGACAAAGTATAATCACTTAAACATCCATCGGATTCACAACGAATGACAAAGGATAGTACTAAAACATCCATCGAATAGTTTCAATCAATCAGACATTGAATCGTAGCAGCGGTCGAGTTAATACCCTGTATCGTAGCAGCACCCCGCTATACTAATTAGTGATTTTGAGATTGTTTCTAATATAACTCAACGTACAAATTGAATTTGATCGTCGAACGAACGCCCAGTATCAAGTCCCGCTGCCCTCTATTTATACCAAAATTTGACCAGGCTTGCCACGTGTGTTTGGAGTTCAGGTGAGTCGACGGTTTCTCGAAATTTGTTTTAGACAGCGAGATATATGGATAATCGTTGAGTAGGGAATACCCCCCCCCCCCTTGAGTTTTAGGGGCCCTGATCCTAATTCTGATTGTTCTAAAATTTGTAGGGTTTATGTAGAATTACTTGGGTGTCTCAATTAGGTTTCCTCTTGGGTAAATTAAAATAAGAAATAGTATTTTTAATGAGAGTTGTTATATCAGGGGTCCGGGTTTATACTTACGGAAGGTTTTTAGGACATTTTTGTGTGAGTCGTTACATTCTCCCCACCTTGTTTTAAATCTCGTCCTCGAGATTTAGGTTACGATTTTTCTTTTTGAATTATGTCACGCCTTTGTTAATAAGAATAGTATTTATGGTAGATGATACAAAAATATCAAATTTTGTGAATACTAGTTAATAAGTAGGATTCAATGGTTCAACTGAATTAGTTCAAGAAATTGATGACAAACGAATGTGATGAAATGATATAATTTCCAAAGTGACTAGGTTCAAGCCAAAAGATATATGATTAATAGATGTGAATGTTTATAAATTGAAAATGACTTTAGAAACAATAATAGTCATTGTCAGAGGAAACTTACTTGATTGTCAACTGAGGAAGACTCAGAAATGATAGGTTCAAAATAAAATAAAAGCATGAAAATGATTTACCAAATATTGAATTATGATATGAGAAAAATCAATGCGTTGAGATGAGTGAATTGCAAGGATACACCGAAATACAATAGAATTAGTGTATCATTGTCTTAATACATAATTGCATTAAGATAATTTTTTTAAATGATAAGTCGAAAGACAAATATGGTTTTGAATGATTCGAATGATTGTGATTAGCCCAAGCTACAAGTTTATACCGATACCGCAAGGTGTCGTAATGATCAATAATTAAGGTGATCGAACAAATTCACCATGTAATCAACTGAAAGTTTTAATGAAGTAATTTTGGATATTCATTTCGAATAGGATTTTCAATTGATGATGATAAGACCAAATGAATATCATAAAATTTTAAATGAAAGAATTTTTAGAGGTACACAGGAATATAATATGAATTTGTGTACTCTTATCTTAACACATAATTGTATTAAAACTGTTTAAGATAATGAACCAACAGAAATGATAAATCCGTACATCAGGTGTGAAAATGAAATTAGCTCAAGTTTCAAATTAAAGATAACGCCACCACAAGGTGTCATAGTAATCGAAATAATAATAGCGGTGACTGAAGGAGTTCACCATGCTTGAAACCAAATGAAAGTTCAACGGAGTAAATCCGAATGTTTGTTTTTAAACAATCTAGTAAGATTTTCGATTGAAATTGAAACAATTGAATAATGTTTTTCAACTGAAAATGATAAAGCAATAAAGATTATGAAACGCTCGATTGATGATATAAGAATCATTAAGAAATATACTGAAATATGAAATGAATTTGTGTATCATTATCTTAGCACACAATTGTGTTAAGATTGCTTTTATATGATAAACCAATAAAGCGGATTCAATATAAATGAATAATTAACTCCGTATATGACGTGTGCAACGAGATTAGCGCAAGCTTCAAATTTGTGAAAACGTCACCACAAGGTGATCGTGATCAAAGAAACAATTTAATGAAGTCAAAGACCAAACAAGCCTGTTATGGTTCAAAACAAACGAAGTGCTTGTTGGGATTATTTTGAATATGATAGCTGCAATCCATCATATGGGATTTTGAATTGAATATGTGAGCAAGTTCAAACAATTGAACTTGGTTTAAACAAAACAAGTTCATGTATCAATAAGAAAGTTTGGACATGGTCACAACAAAACCCATGTATGCCAAAGGAAATTGAGTTTTTCAATAAATTTATTGACTCGATATCAAAGAGTCATCGTTTTGCAATAATGCGGTAAAATACAAATTTTAGTATAGTGAAATGATATTTGAGTTTGGATAAAATAACAAATTGGAATGAAGTCCTCTAATGGTCTTCATAAATCGAATGAACCACATGCGCAACAAACAGTGCATGTGTAACGTGTGGATTTACCAAGAAATGAAACAGATCAATATTCGCTACTATGAAAGAAATCCTCATGGTATGATGACAATTAGAGGAAGTAGTAATGCAAAAGTCTATTCACAGAGATCAGAATTTAACAAAAGAATTTTAAGAATTTCATCTGGAATTTTGGATGAAAACCGTTATTAAGTGAATTACCAAGGAATGTCGAATAAATGAAATAAGGAATTTGCAAAGATATGTGACTCCTTTTTTTTTTTTGCAGTGATAATAATTATGACTCTGATTAGACCGTGCACCGATGATTGTGAATATCTTGTTCCAACGTACCTCGGCGATATTCATATTGTCTGTAGGATCATGTGGCAAAATGCTTTAATAGTTTTTCTGCTGACGGAATTAGCATTGATGTCGTCGTGCCCAATTATATTTTCCAAAGGTCTTGACTTGGAAGTCGTGTGTGAAATATTTTGACGTCTGTGGACGTATAATTTTAAGTTTCATGTGTTTTCTTGTGCAGTAGCACAACTTTACATGCTTCTTATTTGCGTTAACAGTTTATGGTAACGTATTGGAAATTCTTATACTTTTGATGGTGTCCCATCTTAATGGGTTTATTATTGTCGCTCGAGTTATGAGGTAGATGATCAAACGAAATAATGTTTGATATCGAAAAAGAGATTCCTGATAAAGAAATCTAGACACAGATGCTTGTGCTTTATTCCTAATTGACTTTTTGGAATTTCTTATAGATATACATATCTATATAATCATATAATTCACATGCTATAATATACATACCCTCTATAAGGTCAATGTATTTAACAGATTCATAATTCCAATAATAAGTCAGATATCAGATCATGATACTATTTAGGGAAATCTTGTCACTTGTTTGACATATTATATACCCCTGTCTTATCCGGTTCACGCCGGAGAGGTAATCTCAGTATATCCGGACAAACTGGAGAGTCTGCTACACCATACCCAGTTTTGCCGAAGAAAATTTTCTATTTCCCATAAATAGTATCTTTTCAAGATTTTAAAAATGCCTCTTTTATTAGGGCTTTTATCCAGAATCAAGGAAATTTGTATTCCCGTAACATATCTTATTCTAGACCAAGTAATATCAATAAGCAATAATTACTATTAATTCTTGCTTATTTATCATATCTTGCAATATTCTAATTACCATTCTTATGATATACCAGAACCCCTCATACTTTATTTACACAAGTACTTAGCTTATCTCGAAGCTTATACTAAGGCATCTTTTCTTAAGTTCAAGTCTAAATGTTATCATGTGTGCTACCAGTTAACAGCAATCTCCTAACTCTTTTATACGAACTTAGGTATTATTGTCACAACACCTAAAGGCTTAAATCAGTGGCTCTGATACCACCTTCTGTCACGGCCCCCGACCCACCCTGGACGGAATCGGGAGTCACGAACAGCCCAGTGGTACCGGTGATTATTTTTGAAAAATATTGCAGCGGAAATTTCATCAGGACCGTGAGTTAGGAAAAATATCAGAGTTTAGAAAACATCGGATTTTATTTATTAAATAGATGGGATAAACCCTTGTTTTACAATGGTAGCTTTAATAAAGATAAATTTGATTACATAAAACAATATTTCTTAATTTGATTTAATTAATAAAATAAGCCACTTCTTGAAGTCTTTCAGTGCCGTATCCTTCTCTTATTCCAATCTACTGTAATTACCTGAAACATGTTTGAAAAAGGTTTTGTCAGCGGGAAATACTGAGTGAATCATTCTTTTTACTAAAACGACTCTTTTGTTATAATTTACAGTATTAAGAGAGATTACAATGTTTCTGATATCAACCAACTACCCACAGTACTTTGTCACTCGACCCATTGGCCCATTCGTCCAATGGTGTCTGTGATTATGGTCATATCACCCCTTGGCTGCCCCAATGGTGAAGATTATCAAGTAATGTATACAAAACCCCACATATCGGCTGTAATTTGGTGATTACATAAACTTAATCCCTGTAATTATAACTTTGAAAATATTTAAGAACTTATAAAGCACTTTGATAAAAAGAGAATGACTCACATATAAGCATGCAGATTCATACGGCCAAAGTTTAGTCTACAGATAAGCCTTGCTATTGCAGATTGATACAGGCAGAGCTTAGCCTATTGATTTAGCTTTGTAACCTAGTATACACGAACTAGGTAGGTAACTTAATACAGCATTTACGATAACTCACGAGATTAAAACCCTCACAACGAATAACAAAGTGTAATCACTTAAACATCCATTGGATTCACAACGAATGACAAAGTCTAATCACTTAAACATCCATCGGATTCACAACGAATGACAAAGGATAGTACTAAAACATCCATCGAATAGTTTCAATCGATCAGACATTGAATCGTAGCAGCGATCGAGTTAATACCCTGTATCGTAGCAGCACCCCGCTATACTAATTAGTGATTTTGAGACTGTTTCTAATATAACTCAACGTACAAATTGAATTTGATCGTCGAACGAACGCCCAGTATCAAGTCCCACTGCCCTCTATTTATACCCAAAATTTAACCAGGCTTGCCACGTGTGTTTGGAGTTCAGGTGAGTCAACGGTTTCTCGAAATTTGTTTTAGACAGCGAGATATATGGATAATCGTTGAGTAGGGAATACCCCCCTGAGTTTTAGGGGCCCTGATCCTAATTCTGATTGTTCTGAAATTTGTAGGTTTTATGTAGAATTACTTGGGTGTCTCAATTAGGGTTTCCTCTTGGGTAAATTAAAATAAGAAATAGTATTTTTAATGAGAGTTGTTATATCAGGGGTCCGGGTTTATACTTACGGAACGTTTTTAGGACATTTTTGTGTGAGTCGTTACATAATCGCATAAGCCCAATCGCACAAGATCGGGCCACACAAGATCTGATCGCACAAGGGCATCTCGCACAAGTTTTGGTCGCACATGTCAGTCGCACAAGCTAGGTTAGATATAGTACAACTGTTAAAGCACTTAGTACAATCGGGATATACATGACCGCACAATATGTTTTGGATCGCACAAGAATGTGCTGATCACACAATATATTGGGCTGCATAATAAAATAAACTGTTAATGTTCATTGGGCCGCACAATTGGATTAATTACTTGATTGTTATTGGGCTGCATGTTTAATGGGCTGGGGCATGTTTGGATCGCACAACATGTTGTGGATCGCATAAGGTTGTGCTGATCGTACAACATGTTGGGTCGGATAATTATTGGGCTAATCCTTCTAAATCGCACAAAATGATTGGGCTCGCACAACCACAACGGCCCAATCATTTGATCGTACAATAGGACTTGTATGTGAACTTGTATGCTATCGTTTAACCTGTTAAGTGATGGTTGTTTAGTTGCCATGATAATACGTGTCTGCCATGATCAATTTTATACGTGTGAACCGTTAATTCGTATGTGAAACGTATGTGTGATATTTGAACCTAGACCTGACTCGTATGGTAACCATGTTAGGACGTGGTTGACCCAATTAGCTCAAGTGACCTTTCTATTTATCTGCCGAGCTAATCTAAGGTGAGTTCACACTTTCTACAAGGCATGGGATTCCCGATAGTTTGGGAATGGGTTAACATTTAATAAGGAAACATGCGTATTCTCCTTGGATAGAATACGTACTCCCACCCTCTTAGGTGAAGGGTGACAACATTGAAACCTGCGTGTTCTCCTTGGGTAGGACACGTACTCCCACCCTCTAAAGTGAAGGGTGATAACATTGAATGACACTAGACAAAACTCTATCATTAAGTCCCTCATTTTTATATCGACTTAAACTCTATCATACTCTTCCACAAAAGTTAGGGTGTGACACAAACCTTACACAAAACTCTATTGGAACCGCTAATCACCCCAATTTTTTTCCAAAACTTTTCATTTTTTTTACCTCTCTTGGTTTAATTCGGGAATAACAAGTTCTAAAAAGGTTATATTTTTACAAATTTACAACCTATAGCGTCGTGATAAAAAGAACCAAATAAGAAAATTATGAAAAGGCATGACAAATCTAATTAAAATTTGATTATATATGCTTGATCACATTATAAAACCATTCCCACAACAAGTGAATTTTGAGCCTTTATTGAGCATACAAGCATATATCTTTAAACTAAATGCTCATTTTTCGTTTCTTGTGTGAATAGCCGCTCGGTTCTTACGACACTAGAACTTGCCACGACGATACATTCCCAGTCCTTACCAACTTGAACCCAAGTAAGTAAATGATGGAGGCATTAGGACTAACCCTTTTTCCTTTCAACAACATTATTTTTCATCTTTTTTATCACCTACCCAAAATCCCCCTAGTTAACCCCTTTTGAGCCTAAACCTTTTCATTTCAAAACCCACAAAACAAACACCATTTACCCACCAAAACCTTTTTCTTTTCAATCCTTTGTTTTAGTAAAAAGCTCGGTTATCTTATGACATGAAAAAAAATGGAAGTCTTGCAATAAACAAACAAGTTCCTCAAAGAAATCTTGTTTGAATGTGCTTAGTTTGAATAAAATCGCAAAAACAAAAAGTTTTACGACGACCGACACTTTTTACGCTTTTAGCCATTTTTTACTAACCACTAACCAAAAACCACCTACCCTTAGCCCAAGCCTAACCCTTCCCCAAGTCCTCTAGATATTTACGAAGGTTTTTAGTTAAAAAGGAGGAGGTTTGATCGCTTGGCGTCTTCGGCCGAGTGTTGAGTGATCTCCCGTGGGGTATGTGAACTTGTATATAAATGGAATTTTAAAAAGGCATGTCATGCCCAAATAAATAATTTTTCTTATAAAGTGTTCTAAATAAATCATTACGAATAGGATTGTAAATAAAATAAAAATAAAACCCAATAAAAGATCTTGGATTCCCGACACTCAAGATGAGCCCAAAACTTCTCCTTGAAAGCTACGCCTTTGCCCATTATCGTCCCATGATTACAAGATCACACCTGGCCCATACAAACCTGTTCTTCGTAAATTGCTGCAAACTGGCCTGTCGCCGGACCCTAATCATCTTCAGGTAACTGAAAAGTGCCAATCTCAATCCCATCTTCAGTAAGGTCCATATGCAAAGTGCAGTTGTAGAAATCGGGACCGTGAAGAACCTGTCAAATATGTTGTTAGTAACAAATTTGTGTAGTATTCGTTGTTGGGATTTAAAGTTTTAAACAGTTTTGTAAATTTGATGATTCGATGTAAACAATTTAATTGAAATGAGTCAAAACTGGCCGGATTGTTTTTCATGATAAAAGGTCAATAAAGTGGGTAAATGCATGTATGCTATGCCTAATTGTAGATTTAATGGGTCAAATATGTTGAATAAAAAAGCATTAGCTAAATGGATATACCCGAAATTTTATTCATGTGTTTGTTCTATTATACTTTGTAAGCCGATGTTGACCAGTATCCAACCCCACCGTCGTGGTTGTTGCAAGTGGGATTGGCTCTTTTTTGAATACTCAACTCTTTGATTCTAAGGGCTTGTTTGGCTAAGCTTTTCAAAACTACTTATTTGCTTATTTGCTTTTCTGAAAAGCAAATAAGCAAATAAGTAGTTTTGAAAAGCTTAGCCAAACAGCCCCTAAGTCTATGCCTAAACACACAAAGTTTAAATTAGCACAAAAACAAAAAAAAGAAAACTGAACTGGCAGTCTAATACAACAACAAAAGTTTTGCAAATAATGAATCATAGGGCATCTCAACTACAAGAGGATTACATCAAGAACCATATCCTACTAAAAATACTCCCATAAGTTAGACAAAAAAAAAACAAATCAGAAATACATAACAATTTAATTATAACAGTTTTAGTAATAATATGATAAAGTAAAAGAAAAGGGAAAACAATACCTCCTCTAGCAATACTGAGACGAAAGAGGAGAATAATTCAGCACAAATCACAACCGAGGCATGCTTTACCTGGACAGTTTACAGTGATCAGAGTGTTGTTTCCTGCTTCTTTTATCACCACAACATCCTCATTTAATATGCCCATGTTCTGTTCTTGATTAATCAATATAAAAGAGTCAAGATTTTGAAACTAAAGAAGAGGGGTTTCTTTGTTACTCTGTTAGGGTTAATAACCAAAACTACAGTATGCATCAGGGTTCATAACCAACAGGAAGTGTGAAATAGATATTAAGAATATATAACTAGTTGATAACGCCGGATTGCCTCTGCCCGGTGGATGCCTCTTCACCGTTGCCGATGCCGGAGAACCGACATAACCCCACCATCATGTACGACAGACTCGTCTGTCATGTCGACGCCGGAGAGCCATGTGCGGCGCGTCCACCGTGTCGAAGCCAGAGACTTCTCCGTCTCTCTCTCTCTCTCTCATGTGGGTTAGGGTTAGGTTTTGAACAAAGGAGAAGGGCGGTGGGTATTTGGATGCGTGGCAAATGTTTTTCTTTGTAGCAATACCTGGTTATAAAATGAAATTACAAAAATATCTTCTTTACTGTTCATTCAGTATGATGTTACTTCTCCGTCTCTGTCTCCCATATCTCTCTCTCTCTCTCTCTCTCTCTCTCATGTGGGTTAGGGTTAGGTTTTGAACAAAGGAGAAGGGCGGTGGGTATTTGGATGTGGGGCAAATGTTTTTCTTTGTAGCAATACCTGGTTATAAAATGAAATTACAAAAATATCTTCTTTACTGTTCATTCAGTATGATGTTAAATATGTGTATAATATAATATAATAGTAGATGCCCCGCTCGCGTTGCGAGGCGATGGCCGAATAATTCTCAACCAATTAAAAAAATACTATTATAATTTTGCTAGGAAAAAAAACAACAAAAACGATGATAAGACCGTAATTTTGGGCTTGGGGCAAAACTGTAATTTTTCAGGACTAATGAGCCAGTGTTAGGCGGCTCCTTCACACGAAAAAAAAAATTTTAATCGAGTAAACCAATTAAAACAAAAACCTTTATAGTTTTGGTAAAAAACTAAAACGATGGGGAAAACGTAATTTTTAGCTGAGGGCCAAATCATAATTTTAATTCGGTGATAAATCGTAAACTAAATGGACCAACGGGGGAGTGCCAGGAAGCTGCCGGCACGACTGTAATTTTACACTGGGGGCAAACTTGTAATGTCACCAGGAAAACAAACAAAAACGATGGGGAAAATGCAAATTTAAGTTGAGGGCAAAATCGTAACCTGGCTTTGAGAAAAAAAAACTAATGGCAAAATTATAAATTTATACGGGGCAAAATCGTAATTTTGAACTGAGGGCAAAATTTGAATTTTTAGCTGGGAGCAAAAGCGTAAATTTATTTTTAAGTGGGGGTAAAAACATAATTTTCAACTGATGGGAAAATCGTATTTTTAAGGGAAAAAAACCAATGGCAAAACTGTAAATTGAAACGGGGTAAAATCGTAATTTTTAACCGGGGGCAAAATTGAAATATTTAGCTGGGAGTAAAAACGTAAATTTATTTTTAAGCGAGGACAAAAACATAATTTTTAACTTATGGCAAAATCATAATTTTAAAGTGAGATAAAATCTTAAATTTGTTGGGCCAATAGGGGAGTGCCAGGCAGCTGCCTGACGCTATTGAAGTGGCCGCCCATTTTGCCCAATGAAGGGCCAGAGCTATTGCCCTGTCGGTGCCGACCTTGAGTTTTGTAGTAGTTGAAAATGTTTTGTAGTAGTTGAAAATATGTATATAATTCAAATAAGAATACCAACATCTAGGTTTATAACTTGCATATAAAAAAAGATAGCAAGCTTTTTGAAAAATCAAATTAAAATAGATTTAAAATCTCATATTTTAAAATTTTATATATGTAACAAAAATAAAATGAGTTAACTGTCATTTTCGTCCTTATGGTTTGGTGGAAAATGTCACTTCAGTAAAAAAAAAAAGCGTCAGTTCCGTCCTCAACATTTTTGAAACGTATCACTTCAGTCAAAAAGATAACGCCCGTTAAAAACGTTGAGGACGAAACTGGCGCAAGGCGTTATCTTTTTGGACTGAAGTGGCACGTTTCAAAAAATGTTGAGAATGGAACTGCGCAACTTTTTTTTTTTACTGAAATGACATTTTCCACCGAACCACATGAACGTAAATGACAGTTAACTCACAATAAAAGTCATGTATATAATTTGAATTCGAATTTATATTCAAATATGTGAATCATATAGAATTGGAAATCATACATTGGAATCACTTGCCAATTTGATTCGAAATACAAAGTTTGAACTTCGTATGGTTTATATTTCGTGCTTTCAAATCCGATTTAAATAAAGGTTGTGCAAGACATAGATATTTAGACAGTGGAGGATACGATGTAAGAACAAGCAAAGTACAACTGTTTGGTTTCTATTTGGCTAGAGTTCACATAGGAAACAATTAAATAAAATTAAAGTTTGATCCATAACGGTGGAGGGCACCTCAGCTTTTTCGCAACTCACCAAACGTTCTATATTCCTATGTATCCTTCCCAAATTCCCCTTTGTGAAAGTTGATGCAATTTAAGGACTACCCCCAAAGCTTGAGGTTGAAATCGTTTATGCATATTTGAGACAAAAGCATGTTGGATGGAGTAGATTTATCGCATTTTAATCGTTTGTGTTTAATGCGTATGTGCGATTTTGAGGTTGTGATTTTGTAGCCTCATGCAACTTTG
>JARYGA010017575.1:0-39129 GCA_030545235.1 Helianthus tuberosus
GAAACCTTGTCATAGGTTCCATGAAGAATGAAATTGTTGTTGAGTTCGGTGGCTATGCTAAAGGCTTCCTCTATGGTTTTAGGGCAAGCAGAGGCAACATGGTTAGTTAAGGAAGGTGCAACACAACGGATGAATTTGGCTATGGTCTTAGGGACGGAGTCGACTTGTCCAGGACAGAGGACACTTAGTTGTTTAAAGCGCGTAATCAGACCATCCATGTCGCTCCCCTTTTGCGTTAGGTTCCAAAATTCGTTCTCCAACTTTTGGAGTTCGTGAGGAGGACAGAAGTGGTCTTTCATAAGCTGCTTGAGTTCGTCCCAAGGCATAGCATGTGCAACATCGTTTCCCCTCTTGTTGCGTTCGGTGGTCCACCATTCGAGTGCCTTTTCACGGAAAACCCTAGTTACGTTCAAGGTTCTTAGCTCATCAGGACAACCACTTTGCAAGAAGGTGAGCTCAACACGTCAAACCAATTCATCATGGCGGTAGCGCCATCTTTGCCAGTAAACTCTAAGGGTTTACAAGCCATGAATTGCTTGAATTAGAAGGTTGATTTGGGTCTTTCTGCCTTTGAATCGATAGAGCCATGCGGTGAGTTGGGATTGATCTTGCTAACGATATTAGGGATGACCTTAGCCATTTGCGTAGCCATAAACTTCATACAATCCTTTTTCGACATTGTTTTGGAGCTAGAACCCTTCTTTGATTGGAGCTTCTTGGACGCGCTGGACGACATCTAAAGGATCGAAAGAGAAGGAAAGGATGAGACTTGATCATAAATTCAAAATAAGTTTTGCAAGTTTAAGCATGTAAGCATGATGTATCACGTATGGTTCACATAGTTAGCATGAATTCAACAAGTATTCAACGGGTGTAAACACGTGTGATTGCGTAAAAGAGTATAAATTTAGTTTGTTCACGAAAATTATTATTGTTTTTTATTGCGCGAGACGTGCGAATTGTGTAACAGCTTTGAAACGAATGAAGTAACAAGTATAAAATCACATATAAATTGAATCACATAAAAGAGAGGCTCATAAAACATAGGATTTTTCGGGTTTAGAAACGTCGACTATTCCAAAGTGAATCGAAAGTCCTTTCAAATTAGAGAAACGTGCTTTGGCCTATAGGTAAGATACTCTCGTTAAGAAGTGATTAACGGTATCTTACCCTTCCAGTTACTACACGTCTTTAATTGATTGAAGCAATCGAAACTTTGACGGGATTGAAAATCGAGGAATGGGACTTAATCGACAAGGTGCGGGTTTCACCCCTAACTTGACGATTTCGTAGCCTAATGTGGTTAGTGCTCGTCGGGTCAAAATATAATTTCAACACTTTGACGAGGGTCCACTAGAGTTTGAATTGGAAATTTACCATTAAGATGTGGATTTCACTCCTAGCTTAATGGCGAAATTTCGTGCAAAATAAGAATAAGCGGAATGAGAGTCGTTCACCAAATTGTGGGTTTCACGCCTATTTTGGTAAACTCGTCTCTTTTGTATAAAAAGTGTCTTCAAGTGTATTGTTTAAAATGTCTTAGGAAAGACATTATGTAAATATTAAGACCAAAAAGAAGAGAGAGAAGCAAAGTAGGAAGAATAACATTTTAAGCAAGAATCAAGAATGGTAAAAAAATATGGTTCCTACTATAGACTAGGTCGAACATGGCAATTCTACCTAATTCCCTATAGTTATGGCTCTGATACCAATCTGTCACACCCCAACCAATGGCGGAATCATCGGAGTGGGACTAGTTCGAGATTGCAAGAGACTTCATAACACTATTTGTGACAATATTTAATTCAACCATTTTCATTCATAACCAAAATTGTCAAGTATTACAAGAAATTCAAATAACAACATTGTTCATAACGTTGAAACGCCCTAACACGTTTTAACCCAAGATTCGCAGCGGAAAACACATAATTAAAATTTCTTTAATGATATTCTTTCTTTCACTTAAATACATTAATCCCTTTCTATAATTTGATTAACAACTAACATACATATATCGAATTAAGTGACCACATACACACCCACGTACAATCCATGTCTTGACTCGATCTTCAACCGCGTACAATTCTTGATGAAACATCCAAAACCCTGTACAACCTGCAGTCACCACATTCAATCTCATCATTAGTAACCGGTGACATAATACAAAAATATTAACACATGCATAATAAAGCGTCCACATATCATGCTTTCTCTTATACTAGCTCCTTCATCCATCCATTCGATCACTCGCATCGGATTGCAGAGTCAACCTTTACTTCCATTGTTAACCTGCCTATGCTTCACATTAATTCTCAATAGAAAAATGGTTAGTATCATTAGCTTCCTTTCATATGGACGTGTCCTCAAATACGCATAACTCGTCTTCTTCATTCAAGCATATAATTAAATACCTCTCTCAAGCATGTATTCATTTTCTATTCACACCCGTACTTACAATTTACATCCTACATATATAACTCCTTAATTCATCTTTATGCATAATTCATTATGTAAGTTCCGTTTCTTACCCAAACTTAATCGAATCTCTTTCTTAACCACTTCCGACTCATTTCCACTAAAACTTAACTTCGTAACAACAACGATTCATATCTTCTTATATTACATTCAATAATTACCATATATCATAAATACATTACCAAACAAAAGGGTAAGTTTGGAGTTCACTTACCTCGTGCGTCCGAGTTCAAGCATAGCTTCCATGTTTATCCTTGGCCCATCGCCTTCCATGCTTGTGTCCATGTTGACATAACTCCTGTCCGTACATGTCATCACATTCATCATAACATGATTAGCATACATGAGCATACATACCTTTTAATGAAGGTTTCTTGCCATATCATCTTATCAAACTAATTTCCCACTTGTAATCCATTCAAAACACATTCCTTATACAAATCTATTGTCTAATACATCATCAACACATTCTACAAACATTTATTCATTATTAGCATACAATCCAACTTATCATTTTCTCCTAAGCATTTCATCAAACACTTGGTGTGCATATCACTTTCTAAGCATAATGTACAAGTGCTTTAAGCATGTTCTTCCCTATTTCATCTTATGAACCATCACATTCAAGCAAAATCTCATAATCATAATTTCCACATCAAGTTTATCTATCTCAGTCTACCATATAACACCCTACACATCACAAGATCACATTATAACATCTACAAGTTCATCATGATCATCATCTTCACACTCATGCAATGGGTTTCATTCTAAATCACCAAATTACTTGAAATTATTCATAACACAAGTTCTATTTGGTGTTTCTAACACATCTACATGCTTAATTTCATACAATTTCATGGATTGATCATAACCCACTTCAAACAAGATTATCAAATCTAAGTTTTAAGACATACCTTATGATCCCCTTGTGAAGGTGATCGTTAATTCATGTTCGGTTGTGAATTTGGGCTTCGTTTAGCCTTTCAATTTGGAGAATTGATGAAGTTTAGGGTTTTGGCTCCATGGGAGCCTTCCCTGCTCGATGATGAACACACACACACGATGCGTGTGTTTGTGTGTGTGTTGTTTTCCTTTTAATAAAACAACTTTCAAGTTGTTTACTTTGGTCCCTCATGTTTCGTTTTATTTAAATAAGGCTACAACCCTTCGTTTAATACCAACGATACTAATATTCAACTAGGTTAATTATTCCTAGTTAATATTCATTTACGGGTTCACTTTTACCCCTAACAGTATTTTTACCCGTTCCTTTGTATTAACCGGGTTTAAATTACCAAACCCATTTTTGGGGTGTTACAAACGTAAACATAACAAAATTGATACAACACTTTAAACCTAAATGTCTAAGTGAGTATCTAGGCATCATTGCTAGTCCATTTTCATAGCATCATCAATCCTCAACCTGTAACATGTTTAAAATACAATTCAATGAAAAAGCAAAGGCGAGTATACAAGTTTAAGAATAAGTATAAGTATAAGTTTAAAAGTTTAAAACGAATCCACATGGCAACTTAGTTTATATAAGAGCATCATACAAGGCATGCAATATTTCTAGTCAACCCTCTGTTTACGCAAAAATGATATAATTCAACATGACCTCTCGTTCACGGGTGGTGCGTTACTCCTATAACGCTATACATGTCAAATGGAGAAGAGTAATAAGCTAATGACTATTGTATCACATAAGAATCACCCAAGTATAAGCATCAAATATAACAAACATAACATTCATGTATAAGGAATGTTTTCGTGCATTTGCTTAAAGAATAAGTTTAAGTGTGATTTAATAATTTAACATGTTACACCCCAAAAGTGGTAAACATAAAAAGGGGGTTGCGAGTATACTCACGGTTTTGCAAGTCTTCACTTGTGAATCCGCGAGTTAGTTGTTGTTGGAGGTAGGAACACCAAGTCCTTCTACATGAAGAAACGAAGTGTATGAGTATTTGGGAATACGGAAGATTTAGGAGTTTAAACCATAAGAACTTAAACATATGAAAATAACCATCCTTAACATATGATGTTTGGATGATAAACTTACTACTTGACAATGTCCATTTGTTCATCATCAAAGGTTCGGTTTGTTAAGTATATTACATATATTATATACATATTATTATGTCCAATAATTCAAGCATGAGGTAGAAGATTAAGATCTTCATTTAGGTACCTCTAAGTATCATGGAAGTCATATAGGAGGTAGGAAGAACAAGCTTCCATTTAGGTACCTCTAAGTGTTCACCACTACACTTGATGTAAGAATATTCAAGGAGGGTCATGAACTACAAGTAATACAAGAATATTAAACACTAATCTAAGAGAAATGTTGGATCTGAGTTTGATTCTGATTGTATTTTATGTTTGTAATTAAGATGAAAATGGATGAGTGTGCAGCGGAATTATGATGAAAACAAACTTTGCATACAATCAAACGAGAGTAATACTTTGATCAAACATCTTTTCACAATGAATCGGAAGATTGAATTTATTTCAATAACGATTACAGTGATTGATGAATGAATGCAAACTCCCCCTCAGCCAGAGCTCAGTTGTTTGTTCGTGCAAAGAAGACGATGATGCAAAAGAGCTAATAGAACAATACAAAGTACTGAACTATTTATAGGCACTAACAAACCACTGAGCATCTTAGCTGACGTCACCAGGAAAGTGACATCTAACCTCCTAACAAACTCTAACCTCTGATCTATACAACCACTGTTATGTTAACTACTGCTATTACATTACATTACAAAACAGACTATAGATCAGCTGCTGCAACCTTCCACTGCTGTGAACCCAGCAGTACTTGTCCGGATCAACAGTGCTTGATTCAAGGCAGTAGATTGAATCAGCAGGGCTTTAGTCTTTCATCAGGTCTTTACTTAAGCAGCAGTTGTATGTCAGCAGTTTGCAAGATCAGCAGATAGGAGGTCAGCAGATGTTGAAATCACTTTCAAGGGGAGAGACTTGTATGTAATCATCTGCTTATTCTGGATCCACTGCTCTGATCCAGTTTTAGCTTTAATTATCTGTTCCTCTGATAGGGTTCAATCCCAACAATCTCCCCTGGAACAGATAATGCCAAAACTCTTCATTATTGTGGACTTTTATTGCCTCATCAACAGTTCCCTTATCTGACCTTTAAATTGTAGTTCAAAGTCAAGGGCATCTGTGTCTTGATCATCCCTGCTAAGTGGAAGATCAAGGAGATCCTACAAATCTTCAAGACTCAGGCCAAGAGCTTGTTCCCTTGATATTTTCTCCACTTCTCCACCAGACCTGAGCAAAGTCAATACGCAGGTCTGTTTGTCAGTTTCCCACTTTTGTATTTTTTAGCCTGGTGGGTTTCTTGGGAGATGTTTATTTGCAGAGGTATTTGGTGAGGCTGGCCTATTCATAACTGGCTGAGCAGTATTTGCAGTTTGATCCAAACCAAGAGTTTCTATGATCATTTTCTTTATGCCTTCTTTTACAAGGTCATCTCCTTTTATCATCTCTTGGATGGTTTCACCTCCCAACTGTTTGTGTGTCCTTCTTTTATAGATGGCAGCACCAGTTGGAGCAGTGGCTCTCCTGATTTGCAGCTTTGATGGTCTTTTTGAAACCTCTGCTTCAGGATAGTAAGGTTTTGAGGAACTTTTGGATCTTTCTTTCTTAATTCCTCCAACCTTTTGTAGGTAATCCTGACCACATCTTCTTTCCATCTAGCAATTTGTCTTTTGCTTCCATATTCAGCAGCAACCAGTTCTTCTTTCATTCTTTTCAGTTCTACCTGTTTGTCAGGTACATTCTTTCTAAACTTTGCCCAGTCAGGAGGAGTGTGAGTGACTTTCCTTTTTATCAGGTCTTGAATTCTTGCTGCTTCATTTTCAAGCTCAGGAACAATCCACTCTTTGTACATGTATCTCTCTCCTTTGTACTTCTTGTGAGCCATGATGCTTTCAATGTAGTCTTTCTTCAAAGTTTCAGCTGCTCTTTCTGAAATTTGTTGACTGACATTTTTTGCAAATTGTTCAAGGGATCTGACTTGTGTGAGCAGATATTGATAGTTTCTAGAAATTTCTTTGTCAGATTTCCCTTGTGTGTTTCTTTTTGAGATATCCTCTGCTTGCTTGGCCTTGATCTTCAAATATTCATCAACATTTTTAGGCCAGGGATATCCTTTTATTGATGGCAAACTCCTTTTGGCAGGGTCATCCTCATAGTAAAAAGATTTTATTTCTTCTCTAACAGCTGCTAGTTCAAGAGGAAATTGAACACCTGTAGGAGGTAAGGGCTCGTGCATTCGAACTGAAGAGAGAGGAACTGGTTTTGGTATTGGGACAAGAGCTAAAGATTTTGAAGATGTTTGTGGTGGTGAAGTGTCATCATCTTTGAGAATTAGCCTTCTCCTCTTTGTTTGAGGAGGGGCTGATGATGTTTTGGATGGAACAGTGGTGGTGGATGTAGTGGCAGTGGTTTGTGATTGACTAACAGTTGTTGAAACAACTGGTGTTCCAACCACTGTTGTCTTTACAGCAGATGTTGTAACAACTGCTGTCTTCTGCCTTTTGGCAGGAGGTGATTTTGTTTTTGGTGGTGATGGTGATAAGGCAGTGGATGTAGTGTGTGTTGAAATGGTGTGTGTTGAAGTGGGAGCAGATGTTGAAACCACTGAAGTACCAACAGTAGTGGGTACAACAGGAGTTATAACAGCTGTTTTAGGTGGTGGTTTTGGAACAGACTTTGAACGTCTGGTTGGAATGGATTTGGGTAGCCTTACTCTTCTTGTAGGCTTCTTCTTTTCATCAACAAGATTTTCATCATCTTTTGACCCTGAAGTACCCTGATCCGGATAATCCACCCTGGCTTTCTTTTTGGCCTCTCTATCCCTTTTTACACTTGCAACTGCTTCTGTCAGTGCATTTGTGGTCACATCAATTTTCTTGCTTCCATCTGGCAGAGGGATCTGTTTGGTCATGTTTGCATTTTCTGGTTCAATGAAGAGACCATCCTCTATTCCCTTCTTTTTCCACTCCTGAATTTTCTCCCCCTATTTGGCATTATCTGGGGGAAGTTGATCAATGAAGAGAACTTTTGGAGGAGCAGTGCCAGTGGTGTGCAGGATCTGAGTTTGGAGAGCCTTTAGATCAGCCTAAGTGTTCTTGAACCTTGACTCCATTGCATTTCTCAGCTGTTGGACATGTTTTTCATGTTGCTGATCTGCTATTTGTGCTTGTTGATGGAGAAAAGGTTGAAACAAATTCCAGAGCTCATTTGTAGCAGGTGCCTTTTGTGGAGCAGGTGCTTGAGATGGAACAGCAGTTGATTGTACCTTTTGTACTTGTAACAACTGTTGTAGCATATCATTGAGTTCTGCAACAGAGTTATCAAGCTTTTCAATACGATCCGTCAATTTCTGGTACTTTAAACCATCACCCAATTTAATGGGATCATCTGATTTCCCACTAACAGTGGTTTTATCAGTGGTAGAGGTAGGGAGTATACTCCAAACATTAACCACTGATGCCCCTTTTTCTTGGTACAGGGGTCTTCTCCCTTCAACACTTGACAACCTTTTGATGTTGCCAGTAGGATAAATAAATCCACTGGTGGTTGGAAGAGGTGCTATAAAAGGGATTGCCTCCAAGGAAGTCTTATTGATGTAACCACTATCCAACTGTAAACCGGTGGGTTCAACAGTTGTAGTGGCTGCTTCACTTGGATTACCACCAAGAGTTACTTGTAACTCAAGGGGTGTAACCTCCTCAGGTAGTGTTGGTGGGTTAGCAAAGATTGATACATCAGACCCAGTCAGTTGTTGAGGTATATTCTCATTGATAGGTGATTGAGAAGGACTGGTTAGTGCCTGGTTCAAATCAATTGCATCCAACAGCAGTTTAGTTGGTGGGGGAATTGTGGATGTGATGGTTGGTGAAGAAAGAGGATTTGCTCCGGGAATTGAGCTGTGGATGATGGAAACGAGTGTTTCCAGAGCATCATGATGTGGTGTCCCAATGTGTACAACCTGATCTTTTTGTGAAGAAGCAGGAGGAGTTTCGGTTATAGGTTGAGATATTTGTACCAACTGCTGTGAGGAAGTAGCAGCAGTGGTTTCTTGTGACATTTGTGTTGTCACAGGCAGTAGCTCTGGTATCTCATCCTCCAGAGTTGCCTTTTTGATGGGTTTTGGGGGTTTTTTAGTTTTTCTTCTTGGCTTTTTGGTGATTGTAGGTGTGGGTTTCAAAGCAGTTGTGCTGCCACTTTGATCACCTTGAGCAGTGGGCTCAGCAGTAGATACCTGAGGAGCAGTGGTAGCTGCTAAATTCTGCTCAGGCACCTCTGCTTGTGTTTTGCAAGGTGCTAACATTCTTGAAAAAGTTTCAGTTGTTAAACTATTTATTTGAGTAGAATCACCTTGGTTTATTTCAGTTAAATCATCCTTACTGAATTTCTTTTCAAAATAGTAACTTAAAAACCTTGGAAACAGTAAGAATGATTTTGTTTCAACATTATTAAGCAAATCTTTAAAAATTTCCCGAGAATAGTTAAAATTTTCTTCTTGAAGAAATGCATATCCCAGATTTTGAATCTTTAAAGGGATTTCATTGAAAGAAGTGGTTTTGTTTGAAACACATAGTAGGAGGGTATGAAATAAAAATCTGGTTGCAGAAGGAAAATAACCTTTTTGTAAGGTAAGTTTCTTCATCATTGTGGCTTCATACCCTCTTTCAATGAAGTCTGTTTGTAACTCGTTTTTAGTGAAAGAAGTTTTACCTTCCAGATCACCGAGTTGAAAGACCTCTGAAATGGATTGTGGCGTGATGTGGACAACTTTACCCTTTATAGAAGAGTGTATGGTGGTTGCAGTGTCTCCTTGTTTTTCAAGGGTTGCATTCTTCCAGAACTCTCTTTGGGTCGCCAAATAGATTGGTGCATCGGCGGTTAACAAAGTTTTGTACTTTGATTTTGCCATTTTGGCGATGATAGAATCGAAAACATTGGTGGTTCCTGGTTTTGTGAGAAGACCCAGGAGATTGTGAGATGGTTTATATGGGATTTCAGTGGAGATTGCCTTTTGAGAGGCTATTTTTGATGTGGATTTGGATGTGGGTTTTGCAGATGGCTTTGATTTTGTCATTTTTGAAGAGAATGATCGAAGAAATTTGTGAAAGATGAGATAAAAAACTGCTTTGAGAAGAGAATTTTTAAGAATTCAATTCGACAGTAAAACCCTGTTTTGGTGGTGAGTGGGGGATTTTTATAGGGAAGAAAGTGAATGCTGACGTGGCAGCCGTTACAAAAGGCCTGACCACTATGTACTGCCCACGTGACAACCCCTGGTGAAAGTGAAGGACAGTACTTTGATGAAAGTGACTGATGAAGGCAGTGGTAAGAAAGCAGTGGATGATTTTCACTATCAGTGGATAGCATATCAGTGGATAAGACACTGCTTTTGAACAACAGAGTTTATCAAAGGAATGAGAGAACAGGGGTTGACTTTCAGCAGTGGACAGACTTTTGAAGTAGAGCAGACTTTTGAACAATCAGTGGTTAATGGCAGACTTTTAAGGATTTTAATGCAAAATTTCATTTTTAGCTATTTTTAAGGATGGATTTTTGATTTTCTGAAAACATTTTAGTGCTTTTATACATAGAAAAACAAGATGTTGCTTGTTATTCCATGTTTAGCATCCCAATTCTAGAGACCAAGCTTTCAAAGGTGGCTGTATCAAGTGCTTTTGTGAGCACATCTGGTCTTTAGTTGGGACATGATGCAGAGAAATCAAACCTTTTTCATAGCAATCCCTCACAAAGTGATGTCTGATGTCGATGTGTTTGGTGGTTGAATGGGAAACTGGATTTTTGATGATATTTTCTGCTGCCTGGCTATCCAACATGAGTGGTGTCTTTAAGGCAGTGATACCAAAATCCAGTAACTGATTTTGAAGCCACAGGAGTTGGGCTGTACAGCTTGCAGCAGCAATGTATTCAGCCTCAGCAGTGGATGTTGAAACTGCTGCTTGCTTTTTGCTTTGCCAAGAAACCAAGCAATCACCTAGAAACTGGCACCCTCCTGAAGTGGACTTCCTTGTGGTGTGACATCCAGCAAAGTCACTGTCTGAAAAACCTGAAAGCTTGATATTCCCATTAGCTGGATACCAGATACCAAGTGTGGGAGCACCTTTTATGTATCTGAAGATCCTTTTTACAGCAATGAGATTTGATTTTCTGGGAGCTGATTGACTTCTTGCACAAACACATGTTGCAAACATGATGTTTGGTCTAGATGCAGTTAGATACAACAAAGACCCAATCATGCTTCTATATAAAGTTTGGTCAATCAGCTCATCCTTTTCATCAGACATGACAAGCTTATTTGTTGCCATGGGTGTGCTGCATGGTTTACAATCATTCATATCAAATTTTGTCAAAAGTTCTTTAGCATATTTGCTTTGATGAATGAAAGTTCCATTTTGCATTTGCTGAACTTGGAGACCAAGAAAGCATTGCAGCTCACCCATTGCACTCATTTCAAACTCAGCTGTCATGAGTTCTCTAAACTCTTCACACATTGAGTTACATGTGCTTCCAAAAATAATGTCATCCACATAAATCTAGACAATCATTAAATCCTTCCCTCTCCATTTTAGAAACAGTGTTTTATCAATGGTACCTCTTTTGAAACCATTTGAGAGTAGGAAGTTGGAAAGAGTTTCATACCAGGCCCTTGGTGCTTGTTTCAAGCCATACAAGGCTTTTTTTAGCCTGTAGACATGATCTGGATAAAATGGATCCTCAAAACCTGGAGGTTGACAAACATACACCTCTTCTTGAATTGTACCATAGAGGAAAGCACTTTTGATATCCATTTGAAACACCTTCATATTGTGGTTGACAGCAAAGGCCAGGAACAGTCTAATGGCTTCCAATCTTGCAACAGGGGCGAATGTTTCATCATAATCAATCCCCTCTTCCTGTCTGTAACCTTGAACCACAAGCCTGGCTTTATTCTTGACAACAATACCCCTTTCATCAGTTTTGTTCTTAAAGACCCACTTTGTGCCAATGGGACTAACCTCTTCTGGCAGTGGTACAAGCTCCCATACTTGTTGTCTTTTAAACTGTTGGAGCTCCTCTTGCATGGCTTCTACCCAGCTGTTGTCTTTCAGTGCCTCTTGGTACTTGACTGGCTGATGGAGTGATAGAAAACCAGCAAAAAGACAAATGTTTTGGGTTTGGCTTCTTGTGAGCACCCCTTCATTTATGTTGCCAATGATTTGATTAGGTGGATGAGATCTCAAGAAGATTAAATCTCCTTGGTATGGTATGATGGCATTTGTTGGTGAAGGCTGCAAATGTGTATCATCTGAGCTAACCACTGCTGGTGACTTTGATGACCCAGCAGTGGCTTCAAAAGGTGGTGGAATAGGAGGTAATGAAGTGGACAACTGCTGACTTTTATCCACTGTTTGAGGACTTTTGTCAGCAGTGTTTGAGGATGTGGAAGCAGTGGTGGATGGGCTACTTTGGTCAACAACTGTTGAGGTAGCAGTGGTTGAGCTTTGACAGCTGTTTTGAACAGCTAGTGCTTTTCCCTTTGTGGCAGACCTTTGAGGGATGATGATTTCATACCCATAGTCTGGTGTTGTATCCTCTGATGGACCTGCACTGTTAGTCTTGACAGCAGTATTTTCAAAAGTAAATTTTTCAAGATTAAACAGATCTGCAGGATTTGCTGGGATTTTCATTGATGAAAGTTCATTGAACTTTACATTCAAAGTCTCCTCCACTGCCTTGGTCCGTGTATTGAACACTTTGTAGGCCTTTGCAGTGGTTGAGTATCCCAGATGATAACCACAATCAATTTTGGCTGCAAATTTTGAAATGGAATCTTTTAAGTTCAAAATAAAGCATGGGCAGCCAAACACCTTGAAATATGAGATCAGTGGTTTGATTTTATACAGAATTTCATAAGCAGTCTTTTTGTGCCTGGGGTTTATTAAAACTCTGTTCTAGACATAGCAAGCAGTGTTTACTGCCTCTGCCCAGAAAGTTAATGGCAAACCTGAATCTGCAAGCATAGTTCTGGCAGCCTCAATCAAAGTTCTGTTCTTTCTTTCAACAACCCCATTTTGCTCTGGTGTTCGAGGGATGCTGTACTGCCTTACAATCCCTTTCTTCACACAGAAGGCATCCAACTCCTTATTTTTAAATTCTGTGCCATTGTCACTCCTGAAGCATTTCACTGGAAGGTCAAATTGCTTTTCAACCTGTGTCACAAAGTCTTGCAAAATGCCTGCAGTCTCATCTTTTGAGTGTAAAAAGAAAGTCCATGTAAACCTAGAAAAGTCATCAACAATAACCAAACAATATCTTTTCTTCTTGAGGCTCATGACTTGAACTGGGCCAAACAAATCCATGTGTAGCATTTGCAAACACTGGGTTGTTTTGGACTCTTCAATGGACTTGTAAGAACTTTTATGTTGTTTTCCTTTTAAACAGGAAACGCAATGTTCAGGACATGAAAACAATTTTTGTGGTAGGCCTCTCACCAAACCATTTTTTGAAATTTCAGTGATTGTCTTAAGATTTGTGTGCCCCAGCCTTCTGTGCCAAAGTTCTGTCTCTTTGTTAGAGGCAGCTGAGAACAGACAGGCATCAGCTCTGGGACACTCTTTTGACATATCAACAACATAAACATTGCCACTTCTTTGAGCAACAAGTTTAGTTTGACCAGTTTTGATTATTGCTTCAATCTTTTTGACCATTTCTGGTCCAACAATCCTACAACAATCTTTTGTGAAGAATGACCCAAACCCTTTGTCACTCATTTGTGATACACTTAGAAGGTTGAATTTTAGATTGTCTATCAGATTGACATTTTCAAATGTTACATTTCCAGATTGCACTGTACCAGACCCCAGAACTTTCCCTTTACTATTATTCCCAAAGGATATATCACCCCCCTCCATGGATTTTAAAGCCTTTGAGGAGGGCTTTACATCCTGTCATGTGCCTGGAGCCTCCACTATCTACATACCAAAGACTATCAAAGCATGCAGAAGCTCCCTGCACATGAAGTAAAAGGATTAGTTCATTAGGGTCTCCAAAGCCAGCAGGGCTTTGGATGGGGTCTCAATAGTGTCTGGGATAGATGCAGAATGATGGACAGTGGTTAGGTCAGGGGTTTGAACTGTTTTAGTACAGTTCTTCTCAAACCACTGTTGTGGGTCCTGACCAATCATCTGCTGGTAACCAAAAGGATGCCTGTTCACTCTGGGTTTAGAGGGCCTTTTGTAGGCCTCATAAACGTGTGGAATCCTTTGGTAAGACTGTTTTTCTTTGCCTTTTCTGAACTGATTGGCAGGGGGTGCATCAGTAACCTGAACATCTCTTTTGACAGATGTTTGGTTCAGCTGTTTTGTGACAGCTGTTTGAACTGGCACAAACAGTGGTTGTTTCTTGGTGAATTTGACAGATGATGATGACGATGATGATGGACTCAAGGATGTTTTAGCAATGTACTCATTCTTTTTCACATCAAAGTTTTTGAGATACACACATGCTTGAGTTTTGTGGTTTGTTTTACCACAAACAATGCAACTTTCAGCTGAAACAATGACACTTGTTCTGTTTAAATCATAAGCTTTCAAGTGGAAACAGTCTTTTGTTAGATGATTCCTTTTCTCACAGAATTCACAAAACAAGTTATCAATTTTTTATTTCTTCTTTCTCTTTTCAGACTCCTTTGCAGCAGAGGTTTTAACCACTGCTGGGATGTCCTTGAGAGGTATGACTTTAGCTTTTGGAGCTTTAACACCATCAGTTGATGTAAAGTCCATTGGCTTGAAAGTTTCAAGAATATCACACTCATCACACCATTTTGGTTTAAACTGATAATCTTCAAGCTCCTCAAAAGTAGAGGATCCCATTGGTCTATCAAGTGTGATTTTGTTACCAAGTTTGTCAGTGATTTTCAATTCTTGGCCATTCTTGTTTGTGGGGATGAATTCAGTGATTACATCAGTGGTTTGAACAGATTTTCCAAAAGCAGTGTTTTCATCATCATGTTTTCTATAACCAACCCCAAATTTCACATTGCTTTTTATCTGTTTTTCAAGCATAACCTCATACCCTTTGCATGATTCCACCCATCTCTCACATGTGATCTGGGTGGATTCTAACTCCTTTTTGCAAACTTGGTATTTTTCTACCATAGTTTGGAGTTGGGTTTTGGTTATGCTCTGCTCTTCTTTCATGCTGCTAATCTCTCTCTTTTTCAGCCAATTTGTTTTTAAGTTCTTTTAGAGATCTTTCAAATTTAACTTCATCAGTTAAGATTTTATCCCGAAGGTTTTCGTTCACCTCTTTGATGTTAGCAAAAGCAATAATGCAATTGTCAGAACACAGTTTTTCAAGAACTTGAGGTGATACCTTGGCAGCAGCCATCATTGCACAATCACATTGAGGATTTTCTTCATCTTCAGCTCTTTCTTTTTTCTCACCTGCTTTTTCTTCTTTCTTTTCTTCCTTGTTCTCTTCGGACCATGGGTCTGTCAGTGGTTCAATCAGGGTACCTGAACTTTCTCCCAACAATAGTTCACCAGCCACAGCAGTAACCACTGCTTCAGTCACCTCATCCACTGTTTCAATACTCAGCTGTTCCTCTTCAGTTTCAACCCCCTCCTGTATTGACTCTAATGCCATCAAACAAAATTCATTATGAGAAGAATCATTAGACGCATAGAGTGCAAAATTTTCGTCACTAAGGTCTTCAGGCATACTGCTCCAGTCAACAAACCCTTGAGTGAAAAAACTTTGTTGATCTGGTTGTACTGCTGCTGGAGCAGTGGTTTGAGGTGCAGGCTGCACTTGTGCCTGGGGGATAGGGGTTTGAACATATTGGATCTGTGGAACAGTAGTTTGGACATAGTGCACTGGCACAGGGGCAGCAGCATAGTGAGCAGTGTTCACTTGAGCTGCTGGGGCATATTGGGCATAGTGCACAGTGCCTTAATTTTGAGGTCTAGGATTTGAGCTAGGATGAGTGATTATGGGACCAGTAGTTTGACTCCTACATTCCCTAGCGAAGTGTCCCAACCTATTACACTTGTAGCACTTGATTTTCGATTTATCCAACCCAACCCTTAGATTCCCATGCAAACCTGGGAATTTTCGCCCTGTTCTTTTGTAAAATTTGCTAGTTCTAACACTTAGCAAGGCCAGTTGGTGCAGGATGTCCATTTCCTCTAAGTCAGTGGGATCAAAATGCTGTAGATCATTGAGTTCAAAGCTTAGATTATCTGACATCTGGTTTTCGTTTGCAGTGAATGCATAACTTGCAGAGTGAGGATCAGGGTTGTTAAAATTTGCACCAGCAGTTATGTCAATGAAGTGATCATAACCCTGATCCTTACCACTGCTCCCAAATTCTTCTTGACCCAGAAGAGCAGTGTTACCGAAAGTGTAATCATCAGTAACTTTTCCTGACTCTTGCAACCTCCTTTTCTGGTTCAACTCCCTTTCGTAGGTCAGGAGTCGACCGTGAAGTTGGGTCAAGGTCAGATCCTTGAACTCAGGTGAGTTTCGGGTGACAAAAGCTATGGTGTCCCATTTTTCTGGCAGTGACCTGAGGAACCTGCTATTTTGAGTTGAGTTTGTAAAAGTGGTGTTAACAAGCCTCAGTTCACTGATGAGACAACTGAAACGCTCAAATTGTTGCGTTAGTGATTCACCTTTAACGTAACAAAATGTTTCATACTGTTGGTTCAGGATTTCCCTATTTTTTTCTATGACTTCTTCGGTCCCCCCAAACTGTTCCTTAAGCGCGTCCCATAACTCTTTAGCACTGTTACAGTGTAACAGTCCAGCATATATCTCATTGGGCAGCGCTGATGCTATGATGCTAAAAGCTTTAGCATCTAGTTCGAACTTTTGATAGTCGGTTTCGGTATAATTTTCAACTGGTTTTGGAACGAACTTTTTAGCATCTTCAGCGCTTGGCACTGTGGGAACGTGGGGACCATAGATGACAGACCTCCAACAACCTGTGCTTTGTTGAGCGAGGATGTGACCAATCCTCCTCTGCCAGATGTTGTACTCATTTCTTTTTAGCATAGGTGGTTTAAAAAGCGAGCCGATGTTGTTTTTATCATCCTGAGATTGTGACGTCATTCTTGTTGTTTTACAGACACTGAAAAATCAACTTTAATGGTGATTAATCCTTGCTTTGTTTTTCAACAAACGAACAAACGATCAGTATCAACTGTTATGAGCTGAACTATTTACGTCAAAATGATTGTTAAATCAAATTTGACTGTCCAAGCTCTGATACCAATTGTTGGATCTGAGTTTGATTCTGATTGTATTTTATGTTTGTAATTAAGATGAAAATGGATGAGTGTGCACTGGAATTATGATGAAAACAAACTTTGCATACAATCAAACGAGAGTAATACTTTGATCAAACATCTTTTCACAATGAATCGGAAGATTGAATTTATTTCAATAACGATTACAATGATTGATGAATGAATGCAAACTCCCCCTCAGCCAGAGCTCAGTTGTTTGTTCGTGCAAAGAAGACGATGATGCAAAAGAGCTAATAGAACAGTACAAAGTACTGAACTATTTATAGGCACTAGCAAACCACTGAGCATCTTAGCTGACGTCACCATGAAAGTGACATCTAACCTCCTAACAAACTCTAACCTCTGATCTATACAACCACTGTTATGTTAACTACTGCTATTACATTACATTACAAAACAGACTATAGATCAGCTGCTGCAACCTTCCACTGCTGTGAACCCAGCAGTACTTGTCCGGATCAGCAGTGCTTGATTCAAGGCAGTAGATTGAATCAGCAGGGCTTTAGTCTTTCATCAGGTCTTTACTTGAGCAGCACTTGTATGTCAGCAGTTTGCAAGATCAGCAGATAGGAGGTCAGCAGATGTTGAAATCACTTTCAAGGGGAGAGACTTGTATGTAATCATCTGCTTATTCTGGATCCACTGCTCTGATCCAGTTTTGGCTTTAATTATCTGTTCCTCTGATAGGGTTCAATCCCAACAAGAAATCATCAAGTAATGTGGGGATTTTATGTAGGATAACCCAAGTTAATCCTCAACCACACCTTCATCAAGTTTGGAGCTTGAACATTACTTGTGGGTTAAAAACCCTAAACAAAACAGAATGTATGTGAGGTTTAACCTCTGATTTCGAATGTCTCAGCCCCGTTTTTAAGCCCAACTAACCATACAAGTGGTTATGCGTGTTTTGGTCAAAAATTACCTAAGCAATTTAGTGAACAAATTAGTTAAGTGAGGTAGTGTGCTAAGAATGTGTATCGAAAATATGTTGATTAAGTTGTTTGTGAAATACAGTTTTCAGGATACGGCTCAGGATATCGAGCTGTATCTATAATCAAACAATGAGCAAAAATGTAAGGTGCGACACGGGATGTACGAGGAAAGCCCTTGATCAATCTAGATCGCCGGCATAAAAACTCGGGAGCTGACAATCCCAGCTGCCTTGTTCTTCTTATTACTTCAATCGTCAGGATACAGTGCAGGATATTGATCAGATCGCTAAGTGTTACAGTGCTTTTTCAGAAAGTGTAAGTTGCGAGAGAGTAGAAATGTATGAAAGTAGTGAGTGTTGTTGTGTCCTATTCGATCTGATAAATCCGTCTATTTATAGCTAAGAAATGAAAACAAAAATTCCTATAAACGGGGGATGCCCTCGAATATTCCTTAGTAGACGTTGGAGACCGAGTAAACCGGCTTCAACGTCTTTCTTCGAACAACCTAGACCGAGTCTTCCGGGGAAAAGGTCCTCATGAACGTTACAAGCTTGGACTCTCATTCCTGCACATAATCCGTTAGTGATCCTTAGGATACCATTCAGGATGTTACCAATATCCTGAATCAGCATCCCGGGAATGAACATATATCATGCAATCAAGATATAACTTAAGATATTATCCAGGATATGGGCTCAGAATTTCACCCATAACAATTATCCCCAAAAAATGTTACCGTTAAGTATCCTGATACTAACGGTTATATTTTTTACGAATAACGAGGCAATAAAGAGATTAGACCTTGATGTGACAGCTTGTAACCACTTAGTCTATAATTACTCATTACCTCCCTATAACTTCTCATCCTCATCCTCATTTAACCTTTACCGAAGAGAAAAAAGGTAAAAGCTTTCTCTCTCATCTCCATCTTTATCCTCCCATTTCGCTTAATATTCCGGCAACCACATGGCAAGGCAGACAAGGTCCAGCTCCGGTGACTCCGCTTCTACATTCATCCGCCAGAATCTTCTCCAAGAACCGGAGAAAGAGATATGCTCCTTTGATAGTGCTCACTTGTCGGCTCTTAAAACTTCCGGCATCTTCCCGGAAGGGACGTTGTTCCAGCCGTTTGACCGGGAAATCCGGTCGAACATGGTTTCCGACGAGTGGTTGTGTTTTAATGCTTTTCCCTTTACCTTAGGGGTTGCGATTTCCTTTTCCAGATTTCATCACCGAGTTCTTTAATACCACAAAAATCTGTTTCAGTCAAACAATGCCGATGCTATGGCGAGTCTTGCTTGTTCTTGACCAGATCAAGAAGAATCATATCCCTGACCTTTCTATTCATGACCTGCCCTTAGCATATCGGCTTAGATGCCATGGTTCTTGTAGATTCTTGTTCTATTCTACCTCCGGCGATCCACTGATACTTCGTCCCACCAGGAATGAGGAGAAATGGCAATCCAAATTCTTCTTTGTAAAAAGAGACTCAATCCCTGGTGGAACGGAATATCCGGTGAAGTGGTTGAGAAAGGGTAGGATTTAGGGTTTAAGGATGATCCTGTCTTATATCCTGTTTCATATCTTGTACTAACTTTTTCATTTTCTGGTACACAACCGATTTCAGGAAGCTTGCACCTCCCTTAGCTGACTCACAGAAGAGAATCAACGCCATCAGACTCCTCCCAGAGGCCAAAAGAAGTTTCAACCCTTTTCCAGCATCTCCAAGTCCACTCTCCAGTTCAAACATGTCTGGTAAGGATCCTGCGCAATATCCTGCATACATGTTCTTATTTGATATGTTTAGGAAAGAGTTTTACTCCCTGTATGCAGACTCCAGCAAAGTTCCAATCCTCCTGGACCTTGATGAGTCTGATACCACTTATTGGATCGTCCGGTGACCCTAACGAGTCAATCTGAGTAGTTCATCATCAAAAACAAAGGCGGAATCAATGTAAATGATGTCAACACAGCTTGTTCCTTTCTAATCTTTATCTATTACTGATTTCCTGAGCTTTTACAGATCTGGTAACAATTCGGCAGCACCTCGGCTCTCAAACAATAACTTCTAATTCCGCTCCAAATGACACCAGCACACACCTATATATACTTGAGGTGATTCCGCTTGAACATGTCACAGGTCGTTTCAAGCGGAATTACATGTGTTGATTTCGCTTGAAACTGCCATAGCCCATTTCAAGCGAAATTACCCACTTTAACATGTACAAACCCTAATTTCTATCTTGTTGTGTGCTCGTTTATCCTATCTAGACATAAGACTCGATTAAGACGAAGTTAACAGACACTAGATGCACCAACAGACTCCCCCTTGGATGTTGACGAAGTCTTCGGCGTTGAGTCTTTAGTCTTCGTCTCTTTCCAAATTGTTTAATCAATTGTAAAAGCGTCCTTCAATCTTTCTCTTCAAACTTTAATCTTCAATTTCCCCTTTGAGTGCTGATCCAGAATTCTGACTTCCCCTTTCGCAGACTCCCCCTAACGATAAGCTGGGACTTGAATTCTGGTTCAAAGTTTGACATATACTTTGCCATGGGGAACTTGACTTTTGTTTCCTGCACAATCTCTACCTAAATATAAGATATATGACAATAACAGTTTCTATCCAAACTTACCATTCACCTTCATTTGATGGTCTTTATCAGTGTTTAGAAATCCACTTAAGTATTCAGGTCCAAATTAATGACCCTGATTACTCAATTAGTCTACCAAGTCCAACTTAATGACCTTGATTGATCTGAGACAAATCACACTGACATTTGTTCAACTTAGTTCAAACAATTTTCTGAAAATATACAAGTTTCAAATTAATGAACTTGCTTTAACTTCTCAACTTTCACAACATTATCATGTTAAGCTCACAACTCATCCTCCGGCCCAGAAACTTCCTGCATCTGCTTCAAATTGAGAATCTGAAGATCAGCTTTCCACTTTGGGTTGTCGGAAAATAAAACAGAAATGTAAAATCTTTTTGGATTTTTAATAAAGTTTCTAAACTAGAAATGAATTACAGAAATAAAATGCAGAAAATGTAAACTATTTACAAACATATTTTTGGTAAGCGTGTTAGGGAATCATATCAGCTATTCAACAAGTCACAAGTACCGTTAAGCTTTAATTTCATACTCAGAATTAAACAATTCACTTAGATTGTCGATATACTGATCCACTTAAAATTTCACACAATTTTCAATCTGTCCAGGATACGGATTTAGTGTTTTAGGAACTTAAACTCATACGTGTGTCCCACCTCTTGAATATACTCCCGTATCCAAATCCCAATATTCAGTCTTACAGGTGAGTATACCATAGATGATATCTGTAAAGGGTTAAATTGCGAGGGCCATGAGAGCTCAGGTCAGAACTTCCATTCAGCAGAGAGATGACGGCTTCGACTTAAGGTGTGTCCCCTTTAGAGGATCTTTTTTACAACAGCCATGATTAGCATTTTTCAATGATTCATCATTTTTTAGCTGAGGGCGACGCTATATTTCAAGCAAGCAGTAAAGTATTATACGGGGACTAGGCCATTGCTTCCGCAAAATCAGAAGTCCCGGGATAATACCCCAGATATCACCGAGTATAAAGACCTAGTATCTCAGAAAAAGGGATCTTTCAAACGAGATTTCAGGGGTTACCTATATATCCAAGTAGTGTTCCCCACGAAATAAGCAAGTAAAAATTTAGGTTTATATCCCGAACAAACCTACTAAATGTACAAAAACCTATCGGCACATCATCAGCGAGACTGTTTAACCTTCTAAACTTTTCATATCTTTAGCATACTGTAACTGTCATGACAATGTACTATCATTTTCCCTTTTTACACAAGCTCTTTTTCAATTTTCTATTGTTTTTGTATTTTGAAAATATCTCATGTTTTTGGATTTTTTGAAATTTTTTTACTGTTTTTGTATTTTCTGAAAATATTTACCCTATACTCCCCCTAAATACCAAAACAAGTAAAAAAGTCAACAAACCATTGCAGATTGCTTCTCAACATCATCATCTACAATGTCTCCTTCATCAACGCCAAGAATTTCTTCCAACACCGATAAAAGCTTCATACCGTTCAATTTTAACAAGTATTGAAAACGAGTTTTATCAAACGCTTTGGTATGTAAATCAGCTTTTTGCTCGTCAGTGTGGATTTTCTCAATTCGTATCAACTTCTTCTCGAAACAATCGTGAATGAAGTGATGACGAATTTCAATGTGTTTCGGTTTAGCGTGATGAACAGGATTTTTAGTAATGTTAATCGCTGCCTCATTATCAACAAAGATAGGGGTGTTTAGAAATTGCAAACCGTGGTCGCGCATCTGTTGCTGGATCCACAAGATCTGTGAGCAGCAACTGCTAGCAGATACATACTCCGCTTCACATGTGGATAAAGCCACAGAGGTCTGCTTTTTGCATTGCCAGGTAACCAATCTTGGTCCAAAGAACTGGCACCCCGCTGTTGTTGATTTAGCGTTGACTTTGCAGCATCCGAAATCGGAATCGGAATACTCTTCGAGCATAAAGTCGCCTTCTCTTGGATACCACAACCCCAGTGATGGAGTTCCTTTAAGGTAGCGTAATATCCTTTTCACAATTACCATATGCAAAGCTCTTGGGTTAGATTGAAATCTTGCTGCGAGGCAGGTTGGATACATAATATCGGGTCTTGAAGCTGTCAAATACATCAGCGATCCAATCATGGAACGATACATCGTTTCATCTACCTTCTCTCCGGTGAGATCAGGGTTTATCCCATGGTTCGTCGCTAATGGGGTGGAAGCTGGAGTAGAACCTGACATCCCAAATTTCTCCAAGATATCATAAACGTACTTCGTTTGATGTATGAAAATTCCTTTGGGTAGTTGATCAACTTGAAGTCCCAAGAAGAATTTCATCCCACCCATCGATGACATTTCAAATTTCTGCTTCATAACTCTTTCAAAATCTTTGCACAGATTTTCATTTGTTGACCCAAATATGATGTCGTCCACGTAAATTTGAACTATCAGAAGATGTCCGTCGACTTCTTTGGTGAAGAGAGTGGCATCCACTTTTCCACGGATGAAGCTGTTGGCTAGCAGGTGTTGAGACAATGTCTCGTACCAAGCTCTCGGGGCCTGGTGTAAACCATACAGCGCTTTATCCAGTAAATAAACCTTGTCTTTGTGGATTGGATCGGCGAAGCCCGGTGGCTGTCCGACACATACCTCCTCTTTTACCTTCCCGTAGAGAAACGCTGATTTAACATCTAGCTGATAAACTTTGAAATTTTTCCAAGATGCAAATGCTAGGAATATTCTGATCGCTTCAAGTCTAGCAACCGGAGCATACACTTCAGTGAAATCTGTCCCCTCCTGCTGACTGAAACCCTGGACTACGAGTCGACCTTTATTGCGAATAATCACCCCTCGATCATCCCTCTTGCACTTAAACACCCACTTAGTGTTTATCTTCCTCTGACCATCAGGCAAGTCTACCAATTTCCACACACCTAACTTCTCAAACTGACTCAACTCTTCTTGCATGGCATTGACCCAAGAATCTTCAGTTAGCGCCTCTTTATAAGTTCGCGGTTCGATCTACGAAATAAAACAACTAAGTGAAAACTCAGTTTGTAAAGAAGCTACTGTAGAATAAAAACAAGTAAGGCCTTGGTCAATTTGACGTCTAGTGCGAATGCCTGATTGTAATTCTCCAATGATCAACTCTTCTGGATGGTATGAAAGAGTTCTCGGCATCACCTCGCCTGGAACATCTACCTCGCCTTCCAAACTTGTGATATTTTGATTTGCACCTTGTTCATTGACTGGAATTGTTTGACTTGAGATCTGGATTTGCTCCCCCTCAATATCTGAATCACCATGATCGAACACAGGTCTATCATCAGATTCTTGATTTTCGTTGATTGCCGTCTGATTGTCAAGAGTTTGCTGAATTTCATCATGTTCTCCAGCATTACTTGGACCGGCTTCATCATCATTGGAAGCTCGATTTTGACGAATGTAAGTTTCTGCTGGAAATCTTTCCTGCGATTCTTCATATTCTCTTAGAATATCCAACTCGTCAAAGAAATCCTCTTCTTCTTCATTCAGGTCAAACGAATCCCACAGTTTATCGTAATTAAAACGCCATGAGTCATCGGGATTCTGAGGCGGCATAGTATACCCCTGACACTCAACATTATGTGCTTCGATAATCCGCTTCAAGCTTGGAACAAAAACTCGTTTCAATGGACTTGAGTAACCCACGAAAATTCCTTCAATACTCTTTGCACCAAACTTTCCAAAAGGCTCTAGAACTGTGCAGGGAGACCTAAATGGTTCTAAATACTTCAGGTTCGGTTTGCGGTTATTGATCAGCTCGAAACATGTTTTGTTGAATTTCTTAACAGTGAGAACCCGGTTGAGTGTATAGCAAGCGGCTGACACTGCTTCTGCCCAAATATTGACTGGTAGCTTTGAATCAGCAAGCATCGTCCTAGCCGTTTCAATTAGTGTCCTGTTCTTTCTTTCAGCTACTCCATTTTGCTGTGGAGTGTAAGGAGCACTAAATTCTTGCAGTATACCTCTCTCATCACAATATTCTTCCATCTTGTTATTCTTGAATTCTGTACCGTTATCACACCTTATTCTTCTGATTCGTGTTTGGTACAAGTTTTCAATTTTTCTGAACAACGCCATCAAGCTTTCGAACGTCTCATCCTTTGTCTTTAGAAAAGAAACCCATGAAAATCTCGAGTATTCATCTGTTACTACAAGACAGTAGAGATCACCGGTTATACTTTTGAATTCACTGGACCAAAAAGATCCATATGAAGTCTCTCTAACGGTCTTGAGACTGAGTTGACTTTCTTTCCAAGGTGAGATTTCTTCTTTTGCTTGCCTTTGATGCAGCTAATGCAGTCTCCTTCCAGATGAAAACCTTTCACATGAACACCAGTTACTAAGTCGTTATGCACCAGGTGATTCATTTTTCGCAAGTGAATATGCCCCATCTTTCGATGCCATAACTGCGATTCTTTTTGCGTTGCTCTTGACATAAAACAGTGTGTCTGACCCATAGTAGTAGTTGCTACACTTATGTCTAATACGTACAGATCATCCACTCTAGGCGCTCTCATGATCACCCATTCTTCGGGAACAACAAATCCTGGTTTCAAGATCAAACATTCTTTGTCTGTAAAGTGCGTTGTATACATATGATCACAAATCTGAGAAATACTCAGAAGATTGTTTTCAAGCTCGGCGATGTAGTTAACTCTTTCAAACATGACTATTCCATTCGATAGAGTTCCTTCTCCAATTATTCGACCACCTTGATTGCCTGCAAAACCTACATAACCTCCATTAAATCCACGAACATCATACAATAAGGTCTTCTTCCCCGTCATGTGCCGAGAAGCACCACTATCCATAATCCAACGTGAAACGGATCTTGGAAGCTCCTGCACAAATCACAAACACTTAGTGATATTTTGATGCCACCCAAGCCTCTTTCGACTCGGGTAACTGGACTTGAAGGTTAGATTTTATAGTGTAAAGTGGCGGAAAGTTTTTATCATTCATCTTTAAGCTCTCTGCAGATCCAATCTCAACCTCTTTATACAAGAAAAATTCGTCTTTTTGAGGTTGACCAGATGGTTGGTTTTTCTTCGAAACAACCTTTTTCTCATAAATAACAGACTCCTGTTTGTCAAGCTTCTCATAGTAGTCTACAGGTACATACATCTTCTCAGTTGAAGATGATGTTTTTGTAGTCTCAGTAACCTTTGATTTTGGAGAACTTGAATTCTTTTCAACCACTTTTAGCTTCCATGTTTGTTGAGACGATGCAACCCGTTTGTAAAACTTGTCATTTTTAGTTACCATATTCTTAACAGGTTCAGTTTTGATCTTGGTGTTGTCATTTTTCAAAATCTTTTTCTCAACAACCAATGGAGCTTTTCCCTTCATATCATCTTTCTTTCTTGAATTCATCACAACGTCAGTCTTAGGCTTCAAGTTAGTACACTTTTGTGCAATATGTCCAACTTGATTGCATTTGAAGCATGTTCGGGTGTCAACTACCCGACTTGTGCCTTCAGACTGAGGCTGCGATGCTTTCTTCTCAAAGAACTCTTTGTTTGATTTTGAAACAATCTCAGATTCTTCATCCGAAAGTGAACTTGAACCGTTCACAAACACCTTTTTCTCAGCAAATTTCTTGTTTTGAAAATTCCTTTGTTGATAGTTTTTACCACCCTGATATCCACCCGACCATTTGTTTCGATTGTTGTTATAAAAACGCGGTGGAACAACAAGTTTCTTGTAGTAACCTTTATCTTTTTCAAAATTCATTTGCCTCTTCGTTTGTTTTAGACCTTCAATCTCAGACAGATCAATTTCAACCAATTTGAACACATTTGTCAATTTAGCAACATTGACATTCTCCAGTGGAAAATCACGATCCGAATACAACTTATCAGATCCAACCATCTTGTACATCACAAGACCCGGTTCATCACCTAAGTTGTTTTTGGATGTTGATTTTGAAATATATTTATCCAGAAAGCATTCATCATCCTCAGTAGTGTCACTTTCAGATTTCAAAACACTTTCAACCACACTTTTAACAACTTCAGATTGGACACTTCCTTCATCTGATGACGAAGTGAATGTAACATCAATTGTGTCTGGAAGTTTAACCTCATTTTCATCTTCATCATTAACCAACCCGGACTTTTTCTTTGAAAAACTGTTTAACACTGGCGGTGGAACCTGATGAAACCCAACCCCAGTTCCATCCGAGTAAACATCTTCGCCTGCTTTGTTTTTCCCGATGGGTTTGGGAACAATATGTTGTAAAACAAAGCTTGTAGAGCTGTAACTGGTTAATTTTAGATTGATACGCTCATTCTCAATCTTAGCTTCTTCAAATTGAAGCTTCAATTTAGCAATCTCATCCAATTGTTGATTGATTTGCTCTTCTTTGTGTCTAAGAACTACAGTTAAATGCTTGTTTTCTTTATTGGTTTTACCATTTCTTTCATCAGAATCTTTTACCGTTCGTTTTAGTTTGTCATTTTTCTGAGATTTTACGATTTTCAAGAACCAATTTTTCATTTTCTTTCTTAATTCTTTCTACTTCAATTTTATCATTTCAATTTCCTCAGTTAATTTTTTAGCTCGATCATTTTGAAGCTTTTAGCATTTTATCACGGTCTAGAATCTGATCTTCAACCTTTCTGACTCTTTTTGTCAGTTCTTCAACCTTTGTATCACTAAGATAAGTGAGTGTACTACAAAACTTGCAGTTTTTCATGCAACTTTTGCATTCACTATCACCTTTGACTTTCTTACCTGTCTCACTTGTTGAAATGTTTGGACTGACCTTGCTTTTAGACTCAGTTTCAGATTTAGAGTCTACCTCAAGTTCCTTTGCAGCAAGCACTTTGTCAGCCATCTTCCCCAAGTTTTCAGCGGTGAATTCTTGTGAAGTATCGATAATCCCATCATCAATCTTCTTAGACTGAGACTCTTTCTCTTTTTCTTTCTCTTCTTCACCTCCCCACCATTCTCTCTGTAAGGCATCTTCTTCTTCAGCAAATTCCTCAATGAAAGCTTCTATACTAAGAGTTTTCGTATCAATAGCAATGTTTCCTTGAGGATCAAGGTAACATTCTCTATCAGCATCCCATCTCTTTGCTTTCTTGGCATCACTGAACACCTTAGATAATCTCATCGTCTTGAATTCTGCTCTCTGCTTTCTGCTGAGGAATTTGTGTTCTTCAGTTCTGGTGTCTTTGAAAGGAATAATCTTTTCTGCTGCAAAAGCATAACCAACTGCATCTTCCTCTGGTAGTAGTTCACTCCAATCAAAACCTTCTTCATTATGAATAACAGCAAGAGCTCTTGATTTTTCTTTGGGGACATCCTCAAGCTGCTTCATTCTGGGCGGTTCTGATTTATTCTGATGATAGATCGCTCTTTTGTAGTAATCCTCGCGGAATGGATTTGCAGTATCATCAGCAGGAGCGTTACGACATTCACGTTTGAAATGTCCTTTTTGTTTACACCTGAAACATGTGACTTTTGATTTGTCAAAGCCAAGTTTTGTAGATGGTCCGCCAATAGAATGTCTGCCTGTAATCTCCATGAACCTTTGGGCTCTCCTGACTGCACTGGCCATACACCACCTGATATCGATCAGTTCCATCTCTTCAGGATCTATTTGATCATAGTCCTCCTTAGTCAGGTTAGTGTTTCCAATCTTGCCCGCCACAAGGCTCTCATACGATTCTAACACCGATGCTAAGAACACCATCTGTTGTTTTGCTGACTCTTCACTGAAATTTTGAGCATTCTTCAGATCCACAGCAACGTTACATTGGAATAGATTCTTTGATGCAGATTGGCTTGGATTTTTTGAAGAAGATCCACTATGAAAACCACTGTGAGGAGTTTCTTGATTCACATTATTTAAACTCTCTGCAGAAAATGTTGTTCTTGGAGAACCAGTCTTTGGTAGATTTCCTCTGTAGTACAATTCCACATTCTGCTGATAAGATGAGTTGTTGACTTTGCTAGATTTCTTGATCTCCAACTCGTAACTCTCCAGTCTTTCGATAAGCAGATCCACTGTCAACTCTTCAGACTTGATTGTATTCTTCAACATTAATGCAAAGTACTATCAATCTTGTTCATTCGGCAGCGAGTCGAACAGTTTGTCAACCAACTCTTCTTGAGTATATACAATTTTGTGTCTTGCCAGCTCCAATTTCAGATGCCCGAATCTCTCAATCATCTTGGAAACAGACTCGTTCTTTAAACAATCAAATAAATCAAACTCTTTTCTTAACAGTTTCTTTTTGTTTTTGACTATCTCAGCACTACCTACACATTTTACCCTCAGTTTCTCCCAAAGATCTTTTGAATTTTCATATTCAATCAACGAAATTATATCATCTCTCACAGACTGATGAATCAACGCAATGCACTTTTGTTCAGCAATATATCTTTCAATCTCATCAGTATCTGTCAAACTTTCACTAAACTGTTCTCCTCTAACGTAACCATTCTTTAAACTTTTCCAGCTTTGATATGTAAAAGCTTGAAGCCACTCATCAAATCTTATAGCCCACCTATTGTAATCTTCAATCGCCAACAGTTTTGGAGGTTTACTGTATGTTCCATAGGCACTTTCAACACTCAAAGCATCATTAAGAGTTTTCTTTGCATTTGATGTCGGTGTGGTTTCATTCGTGTTATTTATTGAGCCATCTCCTGAACCACTGGTATAAGCAAATACATCACAGAAAGGATTCATGAAATCATCCATCTTTCACGTACCTGAAATGATCAACAAACACTTAGAAAATTTTTTGAAATTTTGAAAATTAGTTTCAAACGGAATTATTTCAAGCGAAATCAGCTTTCAAGCGAAATAGCTTTCAAGCGGAATAGCACTCAAACGGAATCAAGGTTGAAGCGAAATCACTTATTTCGCTTGATGATGTGTTCAAAATGTAACATATAAATTTCATCAAATGAGGCATAAAACTAACCCTTTTTTAGTACTAATGTTGGAAAAAGTGTGCTTTTGTCTTCCTTTTGTATTTTCAGGATTAAATGAGCTCAAATTAACAAAAGAAGCAAAAAGACATCAAAATCTAACATAAATACAAGAAAAGGAACAAACGTGGCATGCCCGACCCCCCTCGACAGCATCTCCCAAAGCAAAGACAAGAAGAAAGCTGAGCATGGGGTTGTGCCCAGCTGAGCACGGGGCGTGCCCAGCTCAGCACGGGGCGTGCCCAGCTCAGCACGGGGCAGTGCTCAGGATGGACAACCCTGGCACTAAAGACAAACCTGTAGAAGCTTCTATTGCCCACCACGGGGCCGTGCCCAGCGGACACAGGGCCGTGGTCAACGCAAAGATACGCAGAATCTTGCCAAATCTGATAGTACAGATATGCTTTTGAGCACGGGGGCGTGCCCAGCGGACACGGGGGCGTGTGGAGCTAATAAAGACAAACTGTATTAATGAAGAAAGAGAAAAGGGTGGACACGGGGCCGTGTCCAGCGGACACGGGGCCGTGTCCAGGCTTCTGTACAGGCTATAAATAGGAGTGCTTGGCTCAAGCTTAAACCATCCCTTGGCACACCACCTCTCTCACACTTCACCCACCACCCACCACCACCATAACACCATCATCCACCACCATCATCCATTGTCCATCATAGAGTGTGTGAGTCGTCTCGGGATCCAAGATTGATCGTAAGAGTTCTTGACAATCAAGGCCATGTTTGCCTAAGTCTCTTACATCACTTGGTGAAGACAAAGTGTCTAGTGTAATACTTTTTATTTCTAATCTTTTGCACTTTTTATTTGGTTTCGTATTAATGACTTTAATAACTAGTTGCTTATGTTGAAGGTGATCTTTCTTTATCGTTTGTCCGTGGTGTCTTGAAATTATTTTACTGTCTATATAAAATAAAAGATTTTCACCATTCATATCTCCACGGTCTATATGGAGGTATGTTGGCTACCTGGTCGGGGGTTAAGGGAACGGTTTGGTAAAGGTCTTGCCATTGTTCAGCGTTTAGAGGTCCTACAATGGACCTGGGTCAAATTTAGTAGGACCTCCTTCAATACTTCACGGTATTGGATGGCGGGGGTCCAAACTCTTTGATCCCCTCATAAGTTAACTACTATTAATACTATAACCCGGCTATTTAGGACTGTATCCCTGCTGACTCAGACTACTTAGTCGAGGGTAACGTCACCTCCAAAAGAGGGGCCTACCATAATATTGCATTAATAACTTAATTCATTATCTTCCAATAATCCACCCTTTTAGGATTGTATCCTTGCTGACTCAAACTACTGGGGTGAGGGTAACGTCACCTTCAAAAGAGGGGCCTACTACAATAACTAAGATAATCTCTTAATTATGTGCAAAAGTGCGGAAATAATCAAAGGTTACACTAGATACGAGTCGGAGCCAAGTGATTCATCTTGTCTATCTGTTTTTTTTATTTTTATTTTCAGCATTTTAGTTAGTTTTTATTTTTCTTAGTTAAAAACATTTTTCTAAACTTTTTATTTTGATTAGACGTTGAGGATAAACCGGTATTAAAAGCTCTTGTGTCCTTGGACGACCTCGGTATCTTACCAACGCTATACTACGCTCACGATGGGTGCACTTGCCCATATGTGTGTTTAGTGTTAGTAAAATATCGTGTTTTATAAATTTAAAACTTGGCTAAAATAAGTGTTAAAGGGGCTTAAAATATACACCTAATATATATAACACTTCACACGCATCACTTGAACTTTCAAACGGAATCTGATTTTAAGCGGAATCAGACACTAACTTTCAAGAGGAATATGTAATTTCGTTTGAAATTAACTGCAGTTTCAAGCGGAATTACGATGATGTCAGCATGTTCGAATAGTTTTTCAAGCGGAATTAACCAATTTTATTAGAATTTGTTCGAATTTAGGTCCAATACTTTCACGGATTAGTTAAAACTATGTTTCGCCTGATATGTGTGAATTTTAAGCCATTTTGACCGTTAAAACTTGTTCAAATCAGAAAAGAATGAGTAGAAGTGATAGAATCCGATGAATTCAAGCTGAATTGGTATGAACTCCTTGTCCAAGGCTCTGATACCACTTATTGGATCGTCCGGTGACCCTAACGAGTCAATCTGAGTAGTTCATCATCAAAAACAAAGGCGGAATCAATGTAAATGATGTCAACACAGCTTGTTCCTTTCTAATCTTTATCTATTACTGATTTCCTGAGCTTTTACAGATCTGGTAACAATTCGGCAGCACCTCGGCTCTCAAACAATAATTTCTAATTCCGTTCCAAATGACACCAGCACACACCTATATATACTTGAGGTGATTCCGCTTGAACATGTCACCGGTCGTTTCAAGCGGAATGTGTTGATTTCGCTTGAAACTGCCATAGCCCATTTCAAGCAGAATTACCCACTTTAACATGTACAAACCCTAATTTCTATCCTGTTGTGTGCTCATTTATCCTATCTAGACATAAGACTCGATTAAGACGAAGTTAACAGACACTAGATGCACCAATAATAGCTACCCCACTCTAGTCAATGTCAAGAAAGAAACTCCTGCTACTACCAGCTCCAAACCGCTCCCGGCTCCCAAGCCTAACTTGATATCCCATGCTTCTACTTCCAAAAAGAGGAAAGGTTCTGAGGTCAGCACCCCAGGTTCTGAAGGGTTCTCATATGAAGAACTCAGCTTCACTGGCTCCTTGGAACCGATGACATCCTTCCTCAATAAGGTAATATCCTGATACTATATCCTACATATATATCCTGACAAAATATCCTGGCAGAATATCCTGGTTAGTAAGTTTTGATTCATACCTGAACTTTGATTTGCAGGGTCTCCAGCATCTACTCCACCTCTACACCGATGCCTGCGAGACTGTAGAGCTTCAGGAGGCCAAGATCAAGCAACTCGAGACCACCGTAGCCGACCAGGGCACCATTGCCGAAGCCAAGAGCCGTCATTACGAAGACAAACTGAAGAAGGTTACCCAAGAAGCTGAAGTGAAGCTAGCCGCTGCCCAGCTCGACCATGACCAAGCTATGCTCGCCTTTCGAGAGGGGGTCAAAAATTCTGCCGTTGTTTCCCTCTTGCAGGCCCGGATCAAAATGGCATGCGAGGCTAGGACGACTGGGAAAAACTGCCCATCCTGGCCGGTTGAGTCCTGGGTGGCAAAGCTGAAGGAACTTGGAGGCAAAGCTGTGCCATTCCCTGCTAAAGCTGGGGCTGGTGAAACTTCTAAGGCAGCAGAGGTGGCGAACAAGGCTGGAGAGAAGAAGGATGCTGGCGAGGATGCTGCTCAGGATACTGAAGCTGAGAAGACGGAAAAGGCTGGTGAAGATGCCACTGTGTGAGGGCATTCAAGTGGGCGATGATGGATGTTGATGCCTAGGCCGGAGCCCACTTTTTAAATTTGAATGTTGGTCTGTAACCCCTAAACAATTTACTTTTCTTGCATTTTACTTTTGCTGCACTTGAACAATTTATATTTTCTGCATGCATTTTGAACAATATAACAGTTGGAAGTGGATGGGTCTCAGTTTGAGACGAAACTTTCAACTGTTATGTAAATATAACTAAGAACTTATTGTGCTTTTGGTTGACGGATCTCAGTTTGAGATGAAACCAAAAGCACAAACTTTTGCCATGTTAATAATATAACTCTCTTTTTGGCCTTACTTCTGTTGTTATAACTTTATTGCACAAATTTTACTTATGAAAATAGTTTTGTTTAGACATTCCTGGGAACATATTCTGGGAGTATCCTGAGAGATAACCTGGTCAGAATACTGCTAGATAATTTAAAAAAATTTAAGTTACCTTAAAAAATAAAAAGGAGGGATCATACCAAGGACTTTTAGAGAGTCAATTCCATTTTTTCATCTTAAGAATGTCCCCAGTGCATATTTAGAAGTTTGAACCCATCCTTTGAATTGTATGATGCATGTCCCATGTGTTCAGTATATTTGAAAACTTAGGAGTGCAAACATAGTCATCCTGGGGATAAACCCTTAATATCCTGGGGATAAACCCTTAATTTTCATGCGCTACAGGTGGGAGTGTATAAACTCCAAGACTTAGAAAGGTGAAAACCTTTAAACCTTAGAGAGTATGAAAATACCCTTTCGTGAGAGAGGGTGATCAATCCTCATATACCTTTAGGATCCAGGATATAGCCAATAGTAACAAAATTGTCAGCCACTTTTACATGAACTGGTCCCGCTACCTTGAACTATCCCTAGATAACTTGCGCTCCAGGCGAGGTGTTTAAACCCAATTCGAGAGAAAGATGAATACCTTTAAACCTGTGAAGGGATCAGGATCCCTTAAACGTGAGAGAGGGGGCCAATCCTCTAATCTTTCGAAATATCCTGAGTGTATTTCCTGGAGCTATTTTCTGCAAAACAATTGTAAACTAAGGTGGGTGTTAGCCTGGCTAACACCCCTCCGATGCTTAAGTTAGTATTGGGTTCAAGAAGGAATAAAATTATATTTAATTAGAGATAGAATTCATACCATCCCGAGTTAGAAATTAAATTCTAAACTCACTTGAAATAGAGCTTTAAGTGTGTAGCGTTCCAGGATCTTGGTAGCATATCTCCCTTCATACTTTTGAGTCGGTATGCTCCTTTCCCTGATTCTGATTCAACCTCGTATGGTCCTTCCCACTTTGGAGCCAACTTTCCATCAGCAGGATTAGTAGTATTCTGAAAAGCCTTTCTTAACACCCAATCCCCAACTTGGAATCTTCTAGTCCTTATATTCTTGTTATATGCTCTGGATATCCTTTGTTGATATGCTGCCATCCTTAGCTTTGCTGCATCTCTTGTCTTATCCACAGTGTCCAAATCCTGGCACAAAGCTTCAGGATTCTGCTCAGGATCCCGGAGGATAGATCTTGCCGTAGGTATCACCATTTCTGTTGGGATTACTGCCTCTGCTCCAAATACCAAGGAAAACGGGGTTTGGCCAGTTGCATTTTTTACCGTCGTTCTATCAGCCCATAAAACAAAGGGTAGTTCTTCTATCCATCTTCCTTTCTTAGCTCCTAATCTCTTTTTCAGGTTGTTGACAATTATCTTGTTCGAGGATTCTGCTTGTCCATTTGCTTGAGGATGTACCGGAGTAGATGTGATCATTTTGATTCCCTAACTCTTGCAAAAGTCAGTAGTCCTCTTACTTATAAACTGAGATCCATTGTCACAAATGATCTCGGCTGGTACTCCAAACCTGGTCAGGATATTCCTCTTTATGATGGATACTACTTCCTGATCTCTAACTTGAACGAATGCTTCAGCTTCAACCCACTTAGAAAAATAGTCAGTCATTGCCAGCATAAAGACTTTTCCTCCTGGAGCTTTCGGCAACTTCCCCACTATGTCCATTCCCCACTTCATGAATGGCCAAGGGGAAGTTATAGGATATAGCGGTTCAGCTGGTTGATGCAATATATTACGGTGCCTTTGACATGCATCACATCTTCGAGCATATTCTGCAGCATCTTTCTTCATTGTCGGCCAATAGTATCATGTCCTTAATACTTTTGAGAATAATGACCTGTCCCCAGTGTGGTTACCACAATCCCCTTCGTGTATATCCTGAAGCACTTCTTTAGCTTCAGGGTCCTCCAAGCACCTTAGGTATGGTTCTGCAAGAGATTTCTTGTACAAAACATTATTTATAATGGTGAATCATGATACCTTCATTCTAAATGCCTTGGGATTTTCACCCTTAGGGATGTGTCCTTCCTTGAGATATTTCCTGATTGGAGCCGTCCAGTATTTAGTATCCTGATTAGGATCATGACCAGGATCCTAAATGCTTGTTACCTCCTTATCCTGAGCCTTGAAGAGATCCACAGCAGGATACAGGATGTGAAGTATTGGTATTTGGGTTCCTTCTGGTATCCTGACTGATGATCCTAGGTTTGCTAAGGCATCCGCTTCAGCATTATCTTCTCTTGGTACCTGTTCAAGTGTAAAAACATCGAAATATCCTGCTAATTTTTTGAGAATATCGAGATATTCGATTAACTTCTCGCCTTTAACTGCATAGGATCCGTTAAAATGATTAGTAATTAACAGGGAATTAACATATACTTGCAAATTCTTAATATTCATGCTTCTAGCCAATTCTAATCCAGCGATCAAAGCCTCATATTCTGCTTCATTATTAGTGGCAGGAAATTCACACCTAATAGCCTGGGGTAATATGTCCCCCTGTGGCGATTTTAGTAGTATTCCCAATCCTACTCCTCTAACATTAGATGCACCATCAGTATATAATGTCCAGGATTCTAAGGTTTCTCCTAATTGTTGAACTTCTAGGTCTACTTCATTTTAAATATCACTACTGAAATCAGCCACAAAGTCAGCTAGAGCCTGTGATTTTATGGCACTTCTAGGTTTATATACTAAGTCATAAGCACTCAACTTCACTGACCACTTAGCCATTATACCTGACATCTCAGGTTTCCTAAGCACATTTTTAACAGGATAATTGGTTTTAACATGAATCCTATGTGTTTCGAAGTAATGTCTAAGCTTTGTTGATGCCATAACTAGGGCTAATATTAGTTTTTCTAAATGGGAATATCTAGTTTCAGTATCTAATAAACTTTTGCTAACATAATAGACAGGATACTGTTGACCTTCATGATCTTTTACAAGGACGGCACTTCTAGCATTCCCTGATACTGCGAGGGATAGGGATAATGGTTCACCATTTTCAGGCTTCATCAATAGAGGTGCAGTTAAAAGATACTGCTTCAAATCCTGCAAGGCTGCTTCATGTTTCTCTCCCCATTCGAACTTCTTGTTCTTCTTCAGGATATCATAAAATTCCTTGCATTTTTCTGAGGATCTTCAGATAAATCTGTTCAATGCTACTACTCGTCCCGTTAGTCTTTGAACATCCTTCATATTGGTAGGTGATTTGATACCCAAGATGGCTTTGATCTGTTCTGGGCTCGCTTCTATCCCTCTTTTAGTCACCATATATCCTAAAAACTTTCCTGCCCCCACTCCAAAATGGCACTTGGCAGGGTTTAGCTTCATGTTATATCTATCCAGGATATCGCTCCCTTAATATCCTGGAGGTGATCCTTAGCCTTCTTAGATTTTACTACCATGTCATCAATGTACACCTCCATGGTATCCCCCAGTTTGTCTTTAAACATCATGTTCACCAACCTTTGATACGTTGCACCTGCATTTTTCAAACCAAAAGGCATGGCAGTATAACCATAAATACATGTTGGTGTCATGAAAGTACTATCCTCCTGGTCTGAAGGTTCCATTTGTATCTGCTGGAATCCTGAGGATGCATCCATGAAGGTTAACATCTCATGGCCGGCAGTAGCATCCACCATTGCATCAATATGAGGAAGAGGAAATGGGTCTTTGGGACAAGCTTTATTCAAGTCTGTGTAATCTACACAAACTCTCCATTTCCCATTTTTCTTCTGTACCACGACTACATTTGCTAGCCATCTTGGAAACTTGACCTCTCTGATCATTTTGGATTTCAATAACATCTCTACTTCTTCCTGAATAATCATATTTCGCTCCGGAGCAAATTTCCTTCTCTTTTGTTGGACAGGCTTGAATGACCTGTCAATACCGAGCTTATGTGTTATAATACCCTTGGAAATTCCTGTCATATCCTCGTGCTTCCACGCGAATGTTGACATCCTGCATTTCAAAAAGTTAGTTAATTGTTCTTCAATATCCTGAGGGATATTGGTTCCTACGAGCACCGAGATATCCGGATTATCTTGATCCAGGATAAACTTCTTTACATCCTGCTCCGAAGCCTCCACGATATCCTGGGCCCGCATCTTTAATTACTATGCTGTACGAGGCTTGGTTGAGGATTTCATTGAGGATGAGTAACACTCCTTCGCCTCCTTCTGATCACTATCAACCTTGACAACCCCCCAAGGGGTAGGGATCTTGATGCATTGATGATAAGTTGATGGCACAGCTTTCATATCGTGGATCCACGGCCTGCCCAATATGATATTATAGCAGGATAGGGAGTCCATCACACAGAAGCGTTGCATTGAGTTGACCCCTTCAACATATACTGGTAACTTTATCTCTCCCACTGTGTTCCTGGCCTCTCCACTGAATCCAACTAGCACAGTGGACTTCAAAGTGATATCCATTGGAGATACATTCATTCTCTTCAACGTTTCTAGTTAGATTATGTTGACGGAGCTGCCATTGTCTACCAGTATCCTACGTACAAAATGGTTAGCCACATATAATGTTATTACCAGAGCATCATGGTGAGGATCTTGGACAGCATCCCTGTCATCACTGTCGAAGGTGATCACTTTATCGGTTGTGAGGGTCGTCATTCTGGCTGGCTTATCTCCTCTTTCGGCCTTAGCCTCCTTTGCATGTCTCTTAGCCGCAGAATATGAAGTCCCACAAATGTCGGATCCTCCTGAAATAAAGTTAATTGTCTTGGCATCCGCAGGAGGTAATACTGCTCGTTCAGGGTCCTTCTCAATATCCTGACCCTTATTTTTCTTTCTTCCTAGGAGATCCTTCAAATATCCCTTGCTCAGGAGGTAGCTTATTTCTTTCCTTAGAGCAATGCAATCCTCAGTTACGTGTCCGAAATCCTCATGGAAGGCACACCATTTGGACTTATCCTTCCAATTAGCTTTTTGTTGATTCTTCTGAGGCCACCTGGCTTTATCTCCTAAACCCTGCATAGCATACATCAGTTCAGGTATGTTAACAGAAAAACAATATTCAGATAATTCAGGATATTCCTCAGGATCCTCGTCTTCAACATCATTCACTTTCTTGCTGTCATTTCTGCCATACGGCTCGGAGCGATATGGTTTATACGAGGATTCTGATTTTCTATTGGTTGATTCATAGGTGGTGGATGAATTCATCCTCTCTTGCATCTTTTTGTCATCCTCCAGTCGAATATATCTTAAAGCCCTGTTCCGAGCTTCATCCAAGTTCCTGCATGGGTTCATTACAAGATCCTGGTAAAATTGAGAATCTTTTTGTAGCCCTATCTTGAAAGCCTGCACAGCCGTTGCAACATCAAGATGTGGAATATCTAAGGATTCTTGGCTAAACTTGTTCACATAATCTCTTAAGGATTCCTGAGGTCCTTGAGTTATCCTGTAGAGATCACTTGTTAGTTTTTCAAAACTTCGACTGCAAGAAAATTGACTATTAAATAAATTCACTAGATGAGCAAATAATGTAATCGAATGAGGAGGAATGTTTAAGAGCCATTTTAAGGTTGATCCTGTTAAGGTAGAACCAAAACCCTTGCAGAGGCAAGCTTCCTTGAGATCTGGGGGAATAGGATTAATCTCCATTCTTTCCCTATATTGAGCAATATGCTCTTCAGGATCCGTAGTTCCGTCATAGAGATTCATGTTGGGGGTTTGAAATCTTTTTGAGATTTCAGCATCACAAATAGGATATGCAAACCGAGATATCCTGTGGCTGTCTTGGGACACTTCTGGAATCGGCTGGACCACCCCAGGTACACTGGAGATCATGTCCTTCAATTTTTGAAGTTCCCTAGAAAATGCTGACGTTATACCTGCACCCTGCAAAGATCCAATATCATTAGTAGCAAGAATATTATTATTATTTGACACGTTACCAGTCTGAGGATTCTAGCCATATCCTGAAACATATCCTGAGCTCCTCACAGTTGACATCCTGACCGAAGAGGGTATCTCAGGAGTATGATTCTGAGAATGGCTG